>CAIGQW010054880.1:296501-306794 GCA_903798125.1 Danio choprae
GGAGCTCTCGAGAACTATCTGATCTCGTACCCCCTTATATGCTTATTGACCAGGCGGGAGCCCTGGGCTCAATTATCTCCGAGCTCAGGGTTCTCTCCCGGGACAGCATGCCAAACCTGCTATTATTATCAAGCAATATCTAAGTGTGAACTCTTGAAATGTTGTTTTGTATGAAACACTTTTCCCCACTTCGAAGCACTCTAAATGTATAAATGCATGATCAAATTGTTACACGTTCTCCAAGTGACATGGTTACAAGTTAACCTCAAGTAGATGCCTACAGCCTTGCTGAGATCAAATCAATTTAAACTTAGATCCTGGAAAGTAGCTATGTTCAACTTTTGACTGCTGGGATGTGGTTTCTGACTAATAAAACAGGCCAGCATTCTATTAACACCTGCTCAGAAATTAAAATAATGTCACTGTCTGATTGCGTAATCTGGCTCTCAAATCCCTGATTCTGGGTGACTCCTTTGTTTTCCCTACAGCAATGTTGTACAGAGTTGTCTACACGTGTGAATGATAACCAGGTAAATTTTGTTTTATTTTGTAAACAAATAGTCATTTGTAATAGTCAATTTCCTTCTGTAAATATATCAAAACTTATATATAACCGATTAGTAAAGGGCATTGCAAAGAAGTTAATAGGCAAATTTAAAGACTTCATTTTGATTTTCTCTGTATTTAGATTTGTTTTTGAATCCTCAGATTCCAGATTTTTGATAATTCTATCTTGACCAAATATTGTTCTGTCCTAACAAAGTATACAAAGCTTATTTATTCAGTCTTCTGATTATGTATAAATCAAAAATGTACCTTATGACTGGTTTTGTGGTCCAAGGTCACATTTTGATTTGATTTTGATGAATTATTTTGATGTAATGTTACAGCTGTAAGTTTTGTGACAGAAATTGTATTTGTTTTCCTTATTAAAGCTGACATGGATATAAAAAACAATTGTGCAAGATGTTTATTTCTTACTACCTAACTTAATTTTTGTTTGAATATATAAAATAATAATAATGCATTTTATTTAAAGGCGCCTTTCTTGACACTCAAGATCACCGTACAAGACAGCAAGGACACTCAGTTAAGATAAAAACACAAAATAAAAGTCAATACAATACAATACAATTTTAAAAAGGGCAGTTGAGTCAAAGAGAGGGCTGATCTAGATGTTTTTTGAGTTTAGATTTAAACTAAATGAGGGTCTAAATTACAGAGATCAGGAGGCAGTGCATTCCAAAGCTGAGGAGCAGAGTGGCTGAAGGCTCTGCTCCCCATGGTGACAAGGCGGACAGGGGGAACAGTGAGGTGGATGGAAGAAGAAGACCTGAGTGTTCGAAGAGGGTGTGGCGATATGGACAAGACTAGTGAGGTATGGAGGAGCAAGATTGTGGATGGCTTTAAAAATGAGAAGAAGTATTTTATAAATAATTCTGAAAAAGATGGGAAGCGAGTGAAGCTGTTGTAGAATGGGTGTGATGTGACAGATGGGGTGTTTGTGATAATACGGGCTGCAGGGTTTTGTACCAGTTGTAATGTATGAAGGGTTTTATTGGTGAAGCCAAACAGAAGGGAATTACAGTAGTCTAAACGGGATGTGACTAAACTATGAACAAGAATGGCAGTTGAGTATACTGTATGTTTATGTGTGTAACTCAGTATGTGATTTATCATTCATATTAATGGCCATATTTACATTATTCAGATTTTTGTTGAAACGTCAAAAAATAAATGTAGGTGTAAATTAAATTAAATGAGTAAATGTAACAGATCTGTCAATACATTTAACCAAATTCCACAGTGGTTGAAGGGGGTTGAACAGGGGTATCCTGAAATTAGTTCCCATTCCTGTCCTGGTTGCTTACTTGGAATTTAACTTATTGGTTCTTTATGCTGATATGTATTGTTGTTGTTGTTGTTGTTATTATTAGTATTATTACTACTTCTACTGTTATTTATTAAAAATACATGCTAAAAAAGACAGTAAAAAGATTTTCCAGATTACTGTACTGAAAAATATTTCACATTTTTCAAAAAACGTCTTTTCTTTGTGTGTTGATGTTGACCTTTCATTATTTTAACTAAAGTTTAGTTTTTCATGCTTTTACAGCTGAGCTCATGGGCATGGGAGTTATTTGTATTTTTGACAATGAATGTATTTCTGTCTCCAGCTGAAGACTTTAATGTTGTGCTTTCCACTGAATGTGATTGCTGACGCTGCAGAAGTTGTCTGTTTATCTGTTCTTCTCTCACCTGAAACCAGAGCTGTTTCCATGAACATCAGATGGTTCAGAGGGCCAGAGGTTATTTAACAGTTTAAGAACAGGCAGGAGAAAAACGTATGAATACAATGAAAACTGAGTGAGTCTGTCTCATCCAGCAGCTGGAGAGAGGGAAAGTTCAAGCATCAGATTCAGGAATCAGGACAAAGTACATGCAGAGTCTTTCATGAGGTGTCTGAGAGGGATAGTTCAACTATAAAGTGAAAGGTAATGTGTTGAAACTTACTCTTTTTCTGTACCTTGATGTATTTAATAATGGAACATTTACTGCATTGCGTAATCATAAACTGATAAAAAAAATTATTCATTGTATTTACTACATTTTTTAAGGTAAGTAAGTGGTTGTAAACAATTTATATAGCCTGAATTTAAACAAATTGAACTGAGTAATGTTCAACTTAATTTCTTTATACCTTAAAATTAGTAAATCCAATGAATACATTTTTTAGTGTACATTTTGAATTTGAATTTCTTAATCTGAATTTGGGTCTCACGGTGGCGCAGTGGGTAGCACAATCACCACACAGCAAGAAGGTTGCTGGTTCGAGCCCCGGATGGGTCAGTTGGCATATCTGTGTGGAGTTTGCATGTTCTCCCCGTGTTGGCGTGGGTTTCCTCCGGGTGCTCCGGTTTCCCCCCAAGTCCAAAGACATGCGGTACAGGTGAGTTGGGTAAGCTAAATTGTCCGTAGTGTATGTGTGTGAATGAGTGTGTATGGATGTTTTCCAGTGATGGGTTGCAGCTAGAAGGGCATCCACTGCGTAAAACATATGCTGGATAAGAAATGCTGAAATTCATGTGCGTCTTTTCCCTTCAGTTATCATGGTGATCATGTAATTTCTGGAAATTCATTCATTCATTTTCTTTCAGCTCAGTCCTTTATTTAGCAGGGGTCGCCACAGTGGAATGAACCACCAACTATTCCAGCATATGTTTTATGCAGCGGATGTCCTTCCAGCCGCAACCCATTACTGGGAAACATCCATACACTCTCACACATACACACACACATACACTATGGCCAATTTAGTTTATTCAATTCACCTATACCGCATGTCTTTGGACTGTGGGGGAAACCGGAGCACCCGGAGGAAACCCACTCCAACACGAGGAGAACATGCAAACTCCACACAGAAATGCTAACTGGCCCAGCCAGGACTCGAACCAGCGACCTTCTTGCTGTGAGGCGCCACCGTGCTGCCCCAATATAGCAAAATGTATTACATTAAAGTCGCCATTGTTCATTTTCTAATTTATTTAATAACATTCTAAAATGTAAACAATTACAAGGTATTAGTTAATATAATTAAAGTTATGTTTTCTATTTATTTTTAAATGAACTCATTAGGATAAAAACATAAACAAGGGAATTCAATGCTGAATACACTAGTCAAGCTACGTACATCTGCCTTTGCATTGCCGATGTCTTCTACAATGTCCCCCTTCCTTTCAGTTTTGGGCCCTATGAAATTTTTTTTGCTGTTGGGCCTCTGCTAGAACTGTTAATACTAATAAAGCTGATCTCTGAGTGCCCTTAGAATCAAGCTTAGCTGCGCCCCTGATAACCCCCATCCTGTCGAGTGACAGTAGGCTACGTACATTTAAAAGAATCAGATTAATTTACAACATTTAATCAAAACATTTAATTTCAGTAAGCTCAACAATAAAACAAACAAAGGGTTACATTAAATTAGACATGACAATCCTTAAAGTCTGCATGCACTGGAAGCTGTGGCTGTTTTTTTTTATTGTGAGGCAGTTCCTAGAGAAACGGAATATCATGAGTAAACAGTGGGCGTGGCTTGTTTTTATCTACTGCTGATTGGATGTAGTAAAGTTCATTCAGAAAGATGTGGAAAAGGGGTTGAGGATAGTTATTACAACCTAACAGACACCTTCTCCTCACCATTTCTGTTTGTTGTCAAAACTGACAGCTGGAGGGGGTGTGGTTAAGTATGTTAGCCCCGCCCAATTCCTCAGACTGACGTAATTTGAGAATTTAACTGAAAACAAACAGAAAGCGCATTTTCAGATTTCAATCTTAGATTACAAGGCCAAACTCTTGATTTTCTTAATGACACGCACAAATTATTGTTCACCACAAAACTAGCAGTGTGAGCTGACAAAATCAGTATGGTTAGTTTTGATTTCATGTGTACTTTAAAGGCATTCCCCCAACCCTCCCCATCAAGGGTGGGCTTTAGTTTGGGTATCTCTGCTCTATATACTTAAGTATCCCTTTTTATTTTTGTATGACGCGCCTTCAGTGCCGTTCGCGCGCGCGTCACTTCACCATCACCTCGCGAACTCGCGTGAGTCCTCCCACCGCCCACGCGTGACATCTGAAAGAGAGAGAGAGAGAGAGAGAGAGGAAAAAACATGAAATAAATAAATAAACGAGCAAGGTGCAGTTCCGCCAGGAGCCGTGAGTGAGTGAGAGTGTGTGTGTACGCGCGCTCGCGTGTGTGTGAATGTGTGTGTGGCGTCTGTCTGAAACATGAACCGCTCGTTTTAGACATCCTGGAGCGCTTTCAAAACGCGGGAAATATCCTCATCATCAGCACCATCATCATCGTCATTTTCATCATCCTCCCCGTCCTTCCGCGGGTGGAAAAATAACCTGTCGATATTCAATTAGGTGTTATTTCTGCGAGCTGCCTACGAAAGTGTGACACAAACACACACATAAATATACTACAGTGTGTGTGTGTGTGTGTGTATGTTGTTTAAATTAGTGTTGATGCTTTTATCTACTATCTCAATTAACACCCTCGGGAATCTGGAGCATTCATGTCGTGGTCACAGAAAAGCGTCGTGTTTTTCTGATGGATTAACATATGATCTGAACTCAGCCCAGGTCAAGTGAGTATATACTAGATGTATGTCTGTATAGTGTACTAAATGTCTGTGTATGTACATGCGTGCGTGTGTGTGTCTATGTATGTGATGCATGCATTATTTTTCTGTCGTGATTAAATAAACTCTCTTTCTCTGTCTATTTCTCCTTCGTGTTGTTTAATGGTTTAATCCGATAGTACAGGCTGAGCATTACTTTCTCAACATGCAACAAGTATTGTTTTGTGCCGCTGCGTTCATGCATTGGTTCTCACACCAGCATTCATGGTTTTTTTTGAGACCACAGACAGGTGTGTGTGAATGCACAACACACTACATACATGTACACCACATATTTGTTTTAATTCGAGCATATATCCATGCATATACCGATTTATGTGGATTAAAATCTCATTTTTGTCCCACCTGTTAGCACTAGTCTGGATAACTAGTCTAGTGCTCTAGTGTCATCCCTCTCCTGCAGGGATGAGTAATCAGGCGGACACAGAGACGACGCTTTTGTGAACTCGTCAAGTAAAAAAAAGCAGGGAAGAAGGCGAAAATGGAAGGCATCAGGTTTTATTTTTATACTACGGCGTAAATAATTGAAGAGCTGTGCATGGATGTTGAACTCGGTGACCAGTGGTCTGTTTGATTTGCTGCAGAAACTGAAAGGTCTGACACAGGCTTTGTTGATTTAAAAAAAAAAGGGGGGCAGTTCACACAATAAATGGAAATTACCTCATCATTTATGATCTCTCATGTAGTTTTAAACCGTTTTTTTTCTCCTCACATAGAAAAAGAGATATTTTGAAGAATGCTGGCACCCATTGACTTCCATAGGAGAAGAGCGGTCACTATTGATGTCAGTGGGTGACAGCCATCAGCATTCTTCAAAATAGCTTCATTTGTGTTCAATAGAAGTTCAAATGTCGGAGCTAATGATGGTAGAATTGTCATTTTTGAGTGAACTGCCCCTTTAAATTTGTAGTTATGCCAAAATGTATGTATTTATAGATTCATTTGTGCTTAAAATGAAATAATAATCTTTTTTTTGGTGAGGCTTTACAGAAGGAATCAGCGAAAACCTCATTCAGTCAGAGTAACTGTAGTTCATGTCTGGAAATATTGTTGGGTGGGAGCTGAAATATTTGATGAGATGTTTAAAAGACTCTATTTTAGGATGTGCGGGACAAAAATAATCTCTTTAAGTCTTTAAATCTTGCCACTGTGCTTCAGAACATTAGGTTTTACTCATTTGTTGGTGAGTTTAGAAATAGGCATTTGTCAGTAAGTCAGAATAAATGTGATGTTTCGTTTGTATATTAATAAGTGTTACTGTGAACGATGGTTGAACATTATTTAAGACACTCTTTCCACACAAAAGCTGTTTGAATAATGAAAGCAGATACTTTTGTAACATTCGATATTGACACCAGTTTTTTTCCTAGTTAATATCTCCTCTAATATCGCATTTATTTATTAAATATATGATATAATACTCATTCATTCATTTTCTTTTTGGCTTAGTTCCTTTATTAATCTGGGGTCGCCACAGCGGAATGAACCGCCAACTTATCCAGCATATGTTTTACGCAGCGGATGCCCTTCCAGCTGCAACCCATCACTGGGAAACATCCACACACACTCATTCACACACATACACTACGGACAATTTAGCTTACACAATTCACCTATAGCGCATGTCTTTGGACTTGTGGGGGAAACCGGAGCAGCCGGAGGAAACCCACGCCAACACGGGGAGGAACATGCAAACTCCACACAGAAATGCCAACTGACCCAGCCGAGGCTTGAACCAGCGACCTTCTTGCTGTGAGGCGATTGTGCTACCCACTGCGCCACCATGCAGCTCATGATATAATATATATATATATAATTATATAAAATTAAACATTATAAAATAACCATTTTCTACATGAATATATACATTTAGTTTGTTATCTATTAAACATTCGTAAAATTTGATGTTGACACGAATTTTATGTCTATTTAACATCTATTCTAATATCACTTTTTTGTTTATATAGCATTTATTTATATAAATCAGTACACTGAAGAGAGTAATATCGTAAAAAACACTAAAAACTCCAGTCTTCAGTGTCTTGTGATCCTTCAGAAATCAGTTTGATATGATTTTATGATCAAGAATCATATTTGATTATCAATATTGAAAACCCAGCTGCTTCATATTTCTGTATAAATCATGATACTTTTGTTTGAGTGTTTTAAATAGGCCTCTTTTATAAACCTACAATTGTTTTCAATAAAAGTATTAATTTGTTTATATATATATATATATAGGCTGCATGGTGGCACAGTGGGTAGCACGATCGCCTCACAGCAAGAAGGTCGCTGGTTCGAGCCTCGGCTGGGTCAGTTGGCATTTCTGTGTGGAGTTTGCATGTTCTCCCTGTGTGAATTGGGTAGGGTAAATTGTCCATAGTGTATGTGTGTGAATGAGTGTGTGTGGATGTTTCGCAGTGATGGGTTGCAGCTGGAAGGGCATCCGCTGCGTAAAACATATGCTGGATAAGTTGGCGGTTCATTCCGCTGTGGCGACCCCTGATTAATAAAGGGACTAAGCCGAAATGAAAATGAATGAATGAATATATATATCTGCTGTATATCTCCTACTGACCTCTAAATTTTTCATACACCGTTCAGAGCTCATACACCGTTTCTCCATCTACTTTCATGTTTTATTTCATTATGGTCTCATTGGCACAAAACTCTTTCGTTCTCATTTCCCCTTTATCTTTTTCCTACTTTCAACATTGTGAAACTGTCTTGATGTACTGTTGCTCCATTGTTCTTGCTGGCAGCAGTCAAATATTCTCTGCTAATATTAGCCTTGTTTAGAGGTTGATTGGTTTGTGGACAGCGTGAAGGGTTATGGCAGTGGAACTACAGGTCGTAAAGCTGAAAAGACATTGCATTTATTATTATACTTCAGGTTTTGTCTTTGTATCTGTGACTGAAATTCATTCATTCATTTTTTTTTCGGCTTAGTCCCTTTATTAATCTGGGGTCGCCACAGCGGAATGAACCGCCAACTTATCCAGCATATGTTTTACGCAGCGGATGCCCTTCCAGCTGCAATCCATCACTGGGAAACATCCACACACACCCATTCACACACATACACTACGGACAATTTAGCTTACCCAATTCACCTATACCGCATGTGTTTGGACTGTGGGGGAAACCGGAGCACCCGGAGGAAACCCACGCCAATACGGGGAGAACATGCAAACTCCACACAGAAATGCCAACTGACCCAGCCGAGGCTCGAACCAGCGACCTTCTTGCTGTGAGGCGATCGTGCTACCCACTGCGCCACCGTGCGGCCCCTGTGACTGAAATATATTTTGAAATATAACGTTGCCTTTACTATTATCAACAGAATGGCAACATTTAAAATGTTAGTAGTGGGATTGAGAACAGACTGATCGAGTGCGCCTGTTGGTTTGATGTCTGATGTAAGAGAAGTTACACTACAGGAAAGTGTCTAAATTTATCAGAGAGAAAATCTGACCGCAGCGGCCATTAATCCGTATGTTGGTGAACATGTCAAACCAATGATCAAAGACCACCGATTTTAGCCTAGGATTTATTCATTTATTTATTTATTTTTTAGGTTGTCTCAGGCAATCAAATCATGTCCAAAATCATACAGTGTGAGCCAGTCAATCTTTGTTTTCAGCAGTTAAAGCCACAATTCATTTATTCATTCATTCATTTTCCTTCAGCTTAGTCCCTTTATTCATCAGGGGTCGCCACAGCGGAATGAACCGCCAATTTATCCAGCATATGTTTTACGCAGCGGACACCCTCCCAGCTGCAACCTAGTACTGGGAAACACCCATACACTCTCATTTACACACACACACACACACACACATACACTATGGACAACTTGGTTTATTCAATTCACCTATAGCGCATGTGTTTGGACTGTGGGGGAAACCGGAGCACCCGGAGGAAACCCACATGGGAGAACATGCAAACTCGACACAGAAATGCCAACTGGCCCAGCCGGGACTCGAACCAGCGACCTTCTTGCTGTGAGGCGACAGTGCTAACCACTGAGCCACCGTGTCGCCCTAAAGGCACAATATGTCATTAAAATATCCAAAAACCACTAGAACAGTGTTATATATTTTGCTGACTTATGTATTTACAGTATCCCAAATGGTAGGAAGAATCTTCAAATACAATTTTAACTAGTTAACGGAGTGTGTGTGTGTGTGTGTGTGTGTGTGTGTGTGTGTGTGTGTTCAGGCTAATGATGTCACACACTCTCGATTTCTGGTTTGGTTTTCTAGATAACATGGAAACAGCAGCGAGGCTTTAATATGTTGTGTGTTTTATTAGCTTGCACAGAGCAGCATTACAACAGAAGCCTAAGATGTATTGAGTCTGATAAAAACAGCGCTGCTTCTTCTCCACGTGATCACCAGCTGAAGAACAGGAAGCGCCGGGCTGTGCCATAATAAAAGCTCTGCTATTGCTTCAGCTGCGGTCACACTGCACTTTTCGCCCCATAGACTTCCATTCATACACATGCGAATGCGGCAGATCAGAAACACAAGTTCGTGCGTAAAGCTTCTTGGTGAAACAGTTTCTTGGAACTCTGACCTATTGCACCACGTGATTGCGTGAGAGCAATAGAAGATCAAATCGTGACCTCTTTGCATACGGAAATGTAAAAGCAATTTCATCAATGTCTAATCGTCTTGTTTTATGCACAGAGTTTCGCATACTTAACTAAAGTGTCACAACGGCTTTACTCTGCTTCATATTACCATGATAATCAGTGTTGAATACTTTAGCTCATCCATCAGCATGATTTCTGCAGGAGTCCCGTAGGATGTAATGAAGACCACAACTCTCATGATTGCCCACTTAATTCACGGCATCATCAAACTGCACTTTTGTTTGTGGTGAATACACTCCCTCTAGTGGCGAAAATGATATACTGTGCCTTTAAATATCCTTTAACAGTAACTACAGTATTTATCCGGCTCTAGTTGTGTTATTGGAGTCAAAGCAGACTCCAGTGAGTTCAGATGGGTCTGTTAGCGTTTCCATGATGTCATATCTCAGTTATTACCGCTAATAGTTTCTCCATCTCTCTCTCTCTCTCTCT
>CAIGQW010054880.1:383909-399846 GCA_903798125.1 Danio choprae
AGAATATATATATATATATATATATATATATATATATACACACACACACGCACACACAGTGGTCCCTTGTTATTCGCGGGAGTTAAGTTCTAAAAATAATTTGAAGTAGTCAGCTTTATTTATTACAATTATTATAGATGTTTTAAGGCTGTAAAACCCCTCACTACACACTTTATACACTTTTCTCAGACAGGCATTAACATTTTCACACTTTTCTCTCTTGTTTTAACACTCTCAAAGTTCAAACCTTCGTAGAAAAATAAGCCCAGTATTATAGAATGAAGCCAAAGATCAAAACCTGTAGTCAGGCGCAAACATTCATCGCTGTAAGTAAAAGGTTCATAAGGCTTTTTAGCTTTTGTGTGGATAATGTCGGCATCCAGCGTAGTGTTCTTTTTCATGCAGTCACTGATCCACAAAGCTAAAGCAGACTCCATCCTTAAGGGGGTCGCACACCGGATGCGGCCCGCACATGACAGTGGGAAGTTGCCACACAGAGATACAGAGGAGATTGATTGACAATGGGCTACAGCCAATCAGGACACAGAAAACAATGCACAAGTCCGCGAAACTGCAAAGCCGCGAAAGGTGAACCGCGTTATAACGAGGGACCACTGTATACCAGTTGTACAGCTGCTTTGAAACAGTAATTATTGTGAAAAGCACTGTATAAATAAACTTGAATTAAATTAAATTTTTTCCAAAACAAAATGGGAAAATATTTAGTTTCTAAGTAAAATTTTTTCACAATATTTAATAATTTATTTATTTACATATTATTTACTTATTAATTTATAAAACTTATATTATACTTTTACTTATTATTAATTATATATATGAATTGGTGAGCTCTTCTTTCTTTTAAAATGTTTACTGATGTAATCAATCCCACAATGTTGATTGTATACAAGTAGTATCATTGACAAGTTTTTCAGACCAAAACAATACTAAAAATATATCACACATATATATATATATATATATATATAATATATATTACGAGACAGTACTGTAATATTCCAACACAATCTCATGGCAATTCGTAACTTTTTGTTGTATGGCCAATTCGTATGATCTCATTCATACAATTTAGTACGATTTGCTCATCCTCCAATGAGGGTTGGGTTTAGGGGCGGGGTTGGGGGCCACGCCTCCTTTTTAAAATCGTACATTTTCGTAGGACTAAACTTGAATTAGCCACATCACTGACAAAACATAAAATAGTTACGTTTCCTCGTGAGATCAGGCTGAATATTCATACAGTGACATTACAAAATCTTCACGAGGACTGAATCTCGCAGGACATCGGCGTTAAAATGACTGTATTTTAACACAGATAGCGGACACCAGACCTCCTCATACACTGTGAAACCACACAAAAAACTGATTAGTCTCCATTAGTGATGGAACTCTAGTGATTAGTTAATTAGTTAAGAAGATTCATCTCTAGATGAAAAATAACCTCGTTCCTCCATTTGTGAGTTGATGTTACTGTTAATATTGTGCTGTTCTTGTAGTATGCAATCTGATTTTTTTCTTCTTCTTGTGTATTCATGTAGCTGTGCCCTATATACAACACTGTCAGGCCACTGAAACACATCCAACATGTTTATATTAAAAAAAGCAAGACCCCTCTATGAGGATAATTTAGGCTACGGTGTTGTTGTAGAGACTCATACACTGCTAGCTAGATTTAACTAGCTTCACTTGTTAATGCTACGCTACTATAGGCCCACATCGTAAACTTGATCTGTACAAATCTGTATCTACACGAGTGAATGTCCATTAAACTCATCTCTGCCTTTCTCTTTATGTTTGCTGCTTGTTTTTTTGAGGAGTTGTATGTGTGTTTTGTTGATATTTATGTATTTGAGAGTTTGTTTGCGTGTCTTGGCGTATTACCTTCAGCCAAATACACTCAACAACATTAGGTTTGATGTTTTTGTAAACTACTTATTTAATATGAGCTGAAACAACACAATTCTTGAGGTTTTGTGGGACACTTTATGTTCAATTCACTTAAATTTGTAAGGAAAACTAAGTTAACTTAATTCCTTCATGTTGTCTTCATTGTGTGGAACGCAGCATGTGTAAAATAAATAACACAATGCATTGAGTTATGGTTAATTTTATTGCTTTTTACTAATAAAACTATGTACATAAACATAGTGGTTGAGGCATAATTTAATTGACCTGAAATGTTCATTTTGTGTTTAAACATTAGATTTTTTACTTTAAAAATTGTTTAATTATGCAATCATTGTCATTTTTATTAATAGTTTTAATTAGTGTTTGTTTTTAGGTTTTTCATTCATATTTTTCATTAGTTATAATATTTTTGTGTTTTTTAATTCTCTAAAATATGTTTTTTTAAGTTAATATATATATATTTTTTATTAAAATAAGAAATACACTGTAAAAATTTAGTTTTTTTTTTTTTTTTTTATTATTTTTGATTAAACTTTTTTCATTTTTGTATGCTTTTGAATTGCATTATGGGACAATGAACTTTTCTCCCGCAACGTTTGATGTTAAAAAGTTTGGCATAGTGACTTTTATTGACATTTTTAATAGTTTAAAGTGATATATTGTCTGAATTGGTTTTGTAGATTACGGTATAATAACCTGGTGATAAACTACCAGTGATTTTTCTGTTATTTACAGACTTATTTTCTCTAGATATTTTTTCTTATACATTATATTTGTAACTCACCAGTCCTACTGCACCCAACCTGGTCTGAGCTGGGATCGAACCGATTTTTTGTATGGGAGTCGGTTGCTCTAACAAGGAAGCTAAAGACCATGGCCTCTAGCATCTGTCGCTAGAGCAGCTTTTGAGGTCAAAGGAGTGAGGTTTACTTGCATAGCACTTTGCTAGCTGGCCTCCGTTACACTCACCCCTCTAAACCTCACTCCCATCCCAGACTAGCCCCCATTTGTAACCCAACGGTCCTAGTGCACCCAACCTGGTCTGAGCTGGGATCAAACCGGCGATTTATTGTATGGGAGCTGGTTGCTATAACAAGAAGGCTAAAGACCATGGCCTAGATAGCTGGCCTCCGTTACACTTAGCCCCCTAAACCTCACTACCATCCCGGGCTGGCCTCCGTTACATATTATTTCAAACTACTAAAATGCCAATTAAAGTCAAACTATAGAGTTGAAGTTTCAACACCAAAAGTTGACAGAGCAGAAATCAATGTCCCATAACGCAATTCACATTCGTAAATACAGAAACTAATAAATAATGCATGCTTTTAACAGTGTATTTACTTGTCAGCTAGCTGAAATTAACTTTTTATATTTATTTCATTTCAGTTATGTGCATTTTGTTTCAAGCTAAACTAAATCAAGTACCAAAACTTGTTTTAGTTAAGTAGATTTTGACCATTTTTTTATAACATTAGAATGAATTATATCTGTTAACTGAATTCTTACAGTACATGCTTAACTTTTTACCAGCCATCCACAGGTAAACCTTCCCCAGCTTTCTACTGTTTTAATCAATAAGTTTCCTTTATGAGTGATAGTAGTGGTCTTATTATATTTTACAGTGACCTAGAATGTATCTGGGGTGGACTATTCCATTCCTGCTAGATCTAGAAAGCCAATTGGCCACATTTAGTGTCAGCTCTCACTGTTAATCTTCAGGTTAAAACACTGTGTTATCATTTAATTGCAATTAGCGCCTGTGCATTTTCTCCGGGACTGGACTTTTTCACCCTTGAGAAGATACATTGCACAGACGGTGTTCAGTGCATGCTACTTCATCTTGAGATCTGTCTCTCTGTGTGTGTATATATGTGTGTGTTTTAACCATGTTTGTCTTCATTTTCCCCCATTTTTTTGTATTTCGTAGCTTTGTATTTGTGGGATTATGTGTATTTTCTGTTAAAGCATTTCTACATCTTAACGGAATAGTTCACACCCAATGAAATGAAGATTCGCAGAATATTTTACTCACCCTCTGGCTATCCGAGATGTACACAAGTTTGTTTTTCATCAGATCAGATTCGGAAAGATTTTAGCATTACATTGGCAGTAAATTAGGAAAGAAACATCAGTGCAGTCACGTTTACCTTGGTGTAGTTTCACAGATCAAACGATTTTGACACTCAGATTTTGCTCCAGTTAATGACACAAACTTGTAGCCACTTTTTACGACAAGACAATAGCAAGTGGATCTTTTTGAACAGCAAAACTAAACTAGAATATCATATTAATAGAATAAAATCTTGCCCTCTAATTCTTAAGTTATCGAAAACACTCTGAGAAATAAATGTACAAAATCTGTCACTGAGGTCGTACCTTTACAAAAGATACATTTTGTTCCTAACAGGGCCTTACATGTTAATGAATAAAAAGTACAAATGTGTACTTCACAGTACCTTTAAGGTACAAAATCAGGGGCGCTGCTAAGGGGGGTAAAGTAAGGACTTTTCGGGGACCCCAGAGATACTATTAGGGACGCCTGCCCATTTCACTTTCGTCCGCAACACCCCATGACCCAATGACGGTTGGCTTTAGAGGCTGGGTGCTTATTTTTTAAAATCGTACATTTTCATACATACATTTTGTACATTTGCACCCAAACCACCCCCCTTTACTTTCATCCGCAACCTCTTCATCCCAGAGATACTATTAGGGGCTCACCGGACGGCACCCACAACACCACCAACCACCCATACCCTCTTCAATTTAGTCCACAACCACCCCCCACCCCCCTCTGCTCTTCACTTTCGTCCATGACACCCACAAAATGTTTTCATAGCGCCCATACAGGCGCCCCTGTACAAAAGTGAACGCTAAAAGTACTAATGTCCCCTTGTACAGGACAAAAGTGTACCTTTTGAAAAGGTACGACCCAATGACTGATTTTGACTCTTTATTTCTGAGATTGAAGAATAGGAATCATAGTGGACACCAGGTTTATTTTTGCCTGCTTATTGGGGAGAATTGTCATAAAGCCAAAATATACTGAATATAGTTCATTTTGGCCACCATATAAAAATTCGTTTTGCAATCTAGCCTGTATTTGACCACATTTCCAGATTCGTCAGCAAGCTATTTTCATTGTATAAACTGAATAAAACATTTTAACGTTGTCATTTTTAACCATCCTTTTTTTTTTTTTTTTACCATGAACTATTTGAGTCTTTGTAATTAGGCCTTTGTATTTCTGTGGTAACACTGTCAACTCCTGTTTATAGTTCTAATATAGCAATAAGTCCCAAAAAGCCATGGTTTATATTGGAACGGCCAAAGGGGTTCATTAACTGTTAAAAATTCATTGAAAATTACGTGATTATGGAGCTTATTGCTTTTCTATATTGTATATTCAATTCAATTCATCTTTATTTCTATAGCGCTTTTACAATGTAGATTGTGTCAAAGCAGCTGAACATAGGAGATTATAGTAAATTGAAACTGTGTCAGTCAAGTTTCTCAGTTGAAGTTCAGTTTAGTTCAGTTCAGTGTGGTTTAATTTTCACTGGTGTAAGTCCAAACACTGAAGAGCAAATCCATCGATGCGCAGCTCCACAAGTCCTGAACCATGCAAGCCAGTGGCGACAGTGGAGGAACAAACTTCACCAATTGACCATAGCAATGTTTCCCAAAATGCAAAAGAAAAAAGGTAATGAAAGAGTTTATTTAGCTCAGAACTGATAGCGGGATGGTGGCTAAACAACACACAGGTGTATGTTTCACACTCAGAAATAAAGGTACTAATCTGTCACTGGGGCATTACCTTTTCAAAAGGTACACTTTGTACCGTACAGGTGGACATTAGTAACTTTAGGGTACACATTTGTACCTTTTAAGGTTCCTTTTTGTAACTTTAAGGTTCACTTTTGTACTCTTAAGTTACTATGAGGTACACATTAGTACTTTTTAGGTATTAATATACACCTTTGAGGACCTGTTAGGAATAAAAATGTACTTTTTGAAAAGGTACCGCCCCAGTGATAGATTTTGTACCTTTATTTCTAAGAGTGTTGTAGAGTATTTTACAACAGCTTAAGACACAGCTCAACCAATCAGTATCAAGGAGCAGAATTATAGCATTAACTACTCGTCTCCAAATATGTTCGGATGAAAAAACAAACTCATTTACATCTTGGATGTGAGTAAATAATCAGCAAATTTTCATTGATGGGTGACTTATTCCTTTAAGTTTTCTCAGATGTGTTTTAAGAATGCATTGCTTTCTGATGAGTTTTTTTTTTTTTCTAACAAAATCATTATATCTCTGTTTTTGTCCGCAGTGTTAAGTTTCTAGCATTTGGCAATTCTTTTAAGGAGACGCGGTTAGTCGCTGATTCCTGACAGTTTTGCTGATGGGGTCGTACCATCCACACGGGACATGAGAGGAATGTCGGACTGGCAAGAGGGTGAGACTGGAAAAAATAAAACTAAATAATATATATGTATATGTAAGGAAGGAAACTGGAATTTTCCAAGGCCGGATCTTCACATGGTAACCAAAGCAACCTCACCGAAATTCCGGATCACTCCTCTTTCTACAGACTGACTGACTTTACAGCAACAAAACCGAACATTGCACTGACACCTGAAAGAGGAAAAAGACTCTTGAAGGAACGAACGGAAAAACAAAAAAACATTCCAATGATTTAAGATCAAAACAACAGGCGTTTTGACTGCCGTGCTCACCTGGGCCCTGAGTTTCTGTATATTAGCCTATATGTAAGAATGAAGGACCAAGTTAGAATAATTATGTAGCATTTCTGCTAAGACCTTGTAGCATTTCTTGGCTGGGAGAAACTCTCCAGAGACTTTTTACAGACTGATATTTCATTGACCGTTTGCACAGAATGACTAAAAATGGCTTAGTCATGCACAATTTCTTTCTTCTTTTCTTCCCCCACTCAGCATATTAGCAGCAAAAATGTGTTGTTTGTGCATTGCCGTGTGGTAGTTCCCACTCCCCCGTCCCAGAAAAAACTAAAGTCTGAGTCTTAGAGTAGCTTTTCTTTGTGAATGAATTTAGAGCACTGAAAAGTGAAACGCAGCACTCTGCTTTGGTACGTTGCTATTCCCAAAACAGTCTTCCAGTTTTTTCCCCCAACGTCCAGGGGAGGCAACATCAAAAACACAGTCCTGACAGACCAAAGCCCAACTGTGACCAAATAACGTAAGCTAAAATGGCACAAAATCACTTACGAAACAATGTTCCCTGCCAGATCTGAACTTTTTTGTCCCTTTAAATACCAATGGATTGGCTGTTCTGCCAGGGGTGCTGTCTTTATAATTCCCTTAAACCGAGGACTTCCCAAAGTGGAATTCCCCAATCTAGAGGTTTATTTTCTGATTTATTTAGTAGAGCTGATGCTGCCATAGATTATATACGCGCACACGCCAGTGCTTGGACCAATAAAAAGCGTTTTTGCTTTGTGGAAAGAGGGTATAAAGGTCAGGGATATGCATTCTTGTAATCTCCCTTTCCGAGAAAAAAAAAATCGTCTACGTAGGACGTGTCTAAAACTGCCTTCAGAGTTTCCCTCCATCTCTGTCTTGTTTCTCTCCTATTGGCTCGACAGCTTCGTTCCGTCTTAACTAATCAGAGGGAACGCGAGAAGTCACCGAACCAATCAAGAATAAATGACTATGTTTACATGGACATCAGTAATCGGACTATTTGCCTTAATCTGAATAAGACAATAATATAATTAAGGTGTTTACATGAGTTGCTTTTTGAATGTTCCTTTCATGATCCCGTTTTACACGTTATAGCACAATTAGATTAACGTCATCGCGTCATCACGCTATCCACATTTCCTCCGGAGATTCATGTAATTTTGGAGTTAAATTTTTTTTTTATTTGTCGACTGCAGTTTGGCACTTTCACTTTCGTTCAGGAACATGTCATGCATGCCCCCTGTGACAAATGAGATATTGGATGCGAGTATGAACTGCTGGAAGAGTGTTGTTTTAGTGTAATTTGATACCGCACGCCGTATGGAAAAAAAAAACTTTGCATTTTGCAATGTGTGTGTCTGTGGTCTTTCACTGACTCGGTAGGTGCAGAGAATAGTGTCAAACAGCCGTGTGTGTATGGACTATCCTGTCGCAAAATGCGGCGAAAATCCTACACGACGGTAATAGTTTGATTGCGGTGTTTACATGCCTGTACTGCACTTCAATATTGCGACTAAAATCGGCATACTCCACGTCTTAATCTGATTTCTGTTTACTTTGATTATGACTTAAGTCAGATTAAGGTGATCAAAAATCGCTGTTTACATGGTAGACTCTTAATCAGAGTATTGTCTTAATCGTGTTAAAATCAGAGTATTGGTGTCCATGTAAACGTACTAACTGACTATGTTTACATGGACATCAGTAATCGGATTATTTGCCTTAATCTGAATAAGACAATAATATAATTAAGGTGTTTACATGAGTTGCTTTTTGAATGTTCCTTTCATGATCCCGTTTTACATGTTATATCTCATAATTAGATTAACGTCATTGCGTCATCGCGCTGTCCACGTTTCCTCCGGAGATTCATGTCATTTCGGGTGTTTCATTTTTAATTTGTCGACTTTAACTGCAGTTTGGCACTTTCAGTTTCATTCAGGAACATATCATGCATGCCCCCCGTGACAAACGAGATATTGGATGCGAGTATGAACTGCTGGAAGAGTGTTGTTTTAGTGTAATTTGATACCGCACGCCGTATGGGGGGAAAAACCTTCGCATTTTGCAATGTGTGTGTCTGTGGTCTTTCACTGACTCGGTAGGTGCAGAGAATAGTGTCAAACAGCCGTGTGTGGTATATCCTGTCGCAAAATGCGGCGAAAATCCTACACGACAATAATAGTTTGATTGCGGTGTTTACATGCCTGTACTGCACTTCAATAATGCAACTAAAATCAGCATACTCCACGTCTTAATCTGATTTCTGTTTACTTTGACTATGACTTAAGTCGGAGGAGTAATCGCTGTTTACATGGTAGACTCTTAATCAGAGTATTGTCTTAATCGTGTTAAAATCGGAGTATTGGTGTCCATGTAAACGTACTCATTGTTGAAAAAAAAAAAAAAACAGAACAAATTTATATTTTGATAAGTAGTCGCATTGACATCAGGATGGTTCTCGAGGAAACACCGATGTCTGAATGCAACTAAAAATGAGACGGCGACCACCCGATTTACCATAAAAGAAATGAAAAAATATGATCGCACTCTTTTTGTTGTTGTTGTTTTCGGAGGGAGAGTGCAAAAAAAAAAAACATGCTCCATTTAGAGATCGTTTCCTCAGACTGAACTGTGAGAAAATGGATGTCAAAATATACGCTAGCGACAAAAAAAAACTATCGAGAAGAAAAAAAAATACTAGGAAAGAGAGAAAAAAAAATGCATTTTTGTAACTTTGTTTACCAGCATGAGAAACTTTGCATGACTGTATTTTCTGCTCGCCCTTAGTTGAAGTGGGGAGGGCTAAAATAATAATAATAATTTAAAAAAAGATGAAGATGTTAATAAAAATACATAAATGAATAAAAAAACATGATATGCAATGGATATTTAAGAAGAATAATATATTTAAAAGAGCTATATTTTGTTTTGAAATAGAAAGAAAATGTGAATAATTCCCGACTTACACACACACACACACACACACACACACACACACACTGAACTGTTTAATAGATTTAAAAGATTAAAAATAATACCACCAGAATCTGTTTTGCTACATACTGCCCCATGTTACATTCTCATCATATTTTTTTAGGTTGTGTATCTCTCTCTGTATGCTAAGCGAGTCGTCCATCTTGTCTTTTATCGTAGACCTAATGCTAATGTTTGTCTGCGTACAGCATTAGCTTCTTATGTAGCCATGAAAACAACTGTGCCGATGGCAGAATCCTCTGCATTGGGGCTGATAGAGTTTCATTCTCAGTTCGATGTTCAAACGCTCTCATTGGCAATAATCCGAATGATAATCCAGAGATCTGTTGGATGGAGACTGTAGCAAAGCTAAGCGGAGTCTCGGCGTCTTCCTCACCAACAGATGCGGCGTTTTGAAGACTGTGTTTTTGTAGAGGCGTCGCGTCTCTAATCTCAGGTGAAAAACATGAATAATGTCAGTTTCGCACCAGACCTCTGCCTGCTCGCTTTCATCTCGTCTGATCGGTTTTAAAATCCCATTAAGTGACCGTGTGACATACTATTTCCTGTTCTGACAGGAAGTTGGGATACAGGGCTCGTGTCTTTATATTTATATCCGATAGTGTTTCGCTTTTAGTGTTTTGCTATCGCTAATGTTTTTTTGTTGAAGTTTTAGGACAAAGAAGCTAAACTTTTAGCATTTAGCTTTAGGCTCACAGAATATATTCTTGTTAAATTGAATGATGCTAAAAGTTATTTTGATTTCCTGAAGCCCAGACTAAAGCTAAACTTTTAGCATTTAGCTTTAGGCTAACAGAATATATTCTTGTTAAATTGAATGATGCTAAAAGTTGTTTTGGTTTCCTGAAGCCCAGACTAAAGCTAAACCTTTAGTATTTACTGTAGCTTAAATAGTCTAATGGACGAAATCATGGTTTAGGTCAATTTTTTAGTTTTACCCTACTTGTTCGTCATGTAAAATTATGTTTTATGTCAGGTCACTAGCTTAAAGCTAAACATTTAGCATTAGGCTATTAGTCAAGTTAAATAAGTGAATCTGTAGTATCGACTACTGAATGAGCAATATCACACGAGTAGCGTTAGTGTCGATATATACAGCCATATCACACTGTTACGAGTGTGATATTACGTTTATACAACAGTTCGACAGCATAATCGTGTATATAAAAATAAAAATCAAACACGGACAGTTTCAAAAACCCTTTATACATGGAACTACTTTCTTCTGCCGTTCATTCGCATCTGCCGCTGACGTCAGAACAGCAGAAACCGTTGCTCATTCACAAACGTCACTGTAGAGCTAGTGTATGAATGATTCTCTTGCGTAATATCTAAAGTGATGACAAAACAGATGATTTTGCTTACATTTGAAGATTATAAGGCTGAACGTGACATGAAATGCCATCAGTCTACCGAGATTTCCCAGTATTTCTCTGTTGCAATTGGGAGATCACAATAATTAACCCCGAAAATGCCAGAGCAAAGCAAACACTACCAGATTACTATGGTACAAATACCGCACTACAACTTATTATGCTGTCTCTGTCGCCATCTTGTGGCGGGCCATCAACCGTCTCTGCTCTGCTCAGTATGACAGGCTGATGGCCGCGAGCGTGCTGAATCTCCGAGATTTTTCATATTTAAAATAGACACTATCCGTATAAATAAAAAATCCTCAAAAGTACAATATGTTGTCCAACAGCTGCAATATTTGTCAAACTGTAGTGAGTTGTTTAGTCCCTCTTTAGTCCTAGTGTGGGCAAACTAATACACAAGGGTGAAGAGGCTGTACGAGTGCTGATATTGCTTTAATATTGCACAGCTATCAGCCAATCAGATTCGAGAACCAGACAGAATTGCTGTATAATTTAAAATAGCTAACTTTAGCCACGCTAATTTGATGTCATAAAATGCTGTTTTTACTCACTTGAATTTCACTTGAACATCTGGTTAGCGTTTAGCTTTAGCCTGATGCTAGGCATTTAATATTGGCTACCATTAAAATTGCAAATTCCACTCATGCACATCGCATGCCCTAAGTTTTACCCAACATGTTTGTTTTTTCACATCATTTTTTGGTTGTAGCTTGGAGCGCCAGGTTAATGTTAAACATTTAGCACTTTAGCTCTGTTAAATGTGTTAATCCTTCATTCTGTAACAGCCTAGAGAATTTAAATTCCCATGCTAACCATGCTAATTGGTCCTAAAATGTTAACTTTTACTCATGTTTATGATTAAAGGATTTTTTGTTTGTTGCAAAAATAAACCTAGCTTTATGCTAATAAAAAAAAACGTCACAACCGCTGACGCTAAATGTGTTCAATATAGACTACAAAATAAAAATGTTAACTCCTTCTTCCTTTCATGTCCTAAAGTATTTTACCAAACTTGTTTATCATATCAGTTTTTTGTTGTATCTCAGGACGCAGCTAGGCTAAAGCTAAACCGTTAGCATTTAGCCACCACTGATGAGTTTTTGCTTAGATCTGGGACTCACTCAGTAGCATTGTAGCACCGCAGCTAATCTATTAGCATTAGCACAAGGGCATTTACAACACGATTGTGCAACAAAAGTAAAGTGTCCTATGCAAAACATGTTATCGATTACGTAATGCTATGCGTACATGCTGTCGATTACGTAATGTCCATCAATCATATTTTACTCTGTCACATAACGCTCATGTGGACATTTATTCATGTAGATGATAATATAGGAACGCTAGCCAATTAACCTTAAAACTGACTCTGAAAAGCATCCGCTAGTTAGCTAATGGACAGCAGGGTTCCCTTTTCTTTGAAAAGATTATAATTTACGCCTATTTTTACTTATGAGATGTCTTAAAGTTTTGATTTAAAATGATTTATTGTGGATTCGTTATATTTTGCAGCATTTACGACAGCTTATTATAATATATATACTGTCTTTTGTGTCAAAAGGCAGCGTAATTATTATATGCTGTATCGTAAGTTCATTATTTACCTTCGTTGGGGTGTAATTATTATAATTTTTAGTGTGCTGCTAGCTGACGTCAGGTTTGTCGAAGTAGAAAGTAAATAAGGAACAACTGATACTAGTAATTGTTGACCAGAGCATTACTTTTTAATAAAAAGCATAGAAATTATATTAGAAAAAGGTGATTATAGTGATATATCTATCCTTCGGGTTAGTCCCTGATTTATCAGAGGTTGCCACGGTGGAATGAACCACCAATTACTCTAGTATGTTTCATGTGGCGGATGCTCTTCAAGCCGCAAACCTAAGAATATGAAATAAATAAATAATAATACATGTATATCACTGCTACGACTTTACCAGTAGAACGTGAGTAATACAAATACGTTTGTGAATCAGTTGTGCGCACTCAGCAAAATGCAGTATTATGGTTAAAGGTCTTTGCACACTGAAGTCTGAAATTTTCGTATGCGTTTTTTTCCGTAATCATATGCGAACAATTCGTCACGTAAACAAACCTTACACACTGAGCCCAATGCATATTAATGCATATATCAATCCATTATGAAAAAACCGCAAAACATTTCAGAGTCAATTTAAGCAGTGATACTTTGTTCTCCTCTCTCTTCTCCAAAGTAGAACAGGAATAGGCTACATATTGTGTTCATCCAACACTGCATAGAGAGGAAGGAGAGTTCAGCTCCTTATCAAAGAGCTGCGCTACGATTATCCCAAAATACAACGTTTATTTCAGGAAATCTGTTACATTTTGATACATTGCTTGTGATGCTTCACACATTCACGCACGTAAACAAATCCTGAACAGAGACTGGCAGTAGCTATAGACATTATAATAGATGGCAGCCGCATTGACGTGTCGAAGCAACGGCCTGAAAGCGGACCATGCTTTCTATTATAACGTCTATGGAGCCAGTCACTGAATCCAGCATATAGGGGTTTTCAACTGTCCTCCACATTCCGTCTTTATATTATGCACTGTGTTTGTCATAACGTTATCTGTGGCTCAAGTGACGGCAGTCTGTATTTAGCTTTTCGCTTGTACGCTGGCTCTGAACTGTCAAAACACCTCTTAAAGCGCTTTTTCCGATGCGAAAAACTGAAAAGTTGATTTTTTTATGACGGGCGAAAGTTTCGGAGGCAGTGTGTCAATCCCATTCACACAACCTGAGGTCCAATTTTTTTTTTAACGTGCGAAAATTAAGGACGAAAACTTTGTATTGAGTGCGCAATAACCTTAAGCCAACAAAATCGAGATATCAGCCCTAATATACACTGAAAAAAATCAAATAATAACAAAAAGTCAAGACAACTAATATTTGTGTGTTGCAGGTTCAACTCAATTTTGTAAGTTATATAAAGTTTAACCTAATATTTTAGTCAGTTTGATTGATGTAAGCTGAGATGACTAAATCAAAACCTTCATTTGATTGTAGCTACTAACTTAAGGCGAAAATTAAACTTCTTCAGGTCGTTAAATGAAAGAGGTCTTCAAAAGTCTTAAATCTGATGTAAACGCTGGTCGGGAAAGGAAGAGAGCGTGATGAATGTTGGCAGGCAGCGGTCCGGTGTCCGGTGTGACCGTGATATTTCACATTACATCCTCTGCTGTTTGCTGGAAGCGGACATTCGACCTTTAGCAGAAAGACAACATGACACAGCGAATATTTTCGAAAGCTTAGCGAGCAAAAACGAGACGTCTCGCGCCGGGGTCACCGCGTCCAGAATGAAACCTTATAGCCCGAAGAGCTCAAATAAAACAAGAAGAAGAAGCAGTCCTGCATATTTATAGTTTTATAAATGCTTTCGTTTTTAATTATCAACTGAATGAATCATTTATATTTTATACAGAGTTCCTTTTTTGCCTTCTTGTTGCATTTCAGAGTGTTCATATTTTGTACAACCACTGTGTGTCCAGAAAGTGCCCGTGTTTGGGTTTATTTTAAGCGCACTTCACTGCAGACTAAATAAATAAATGATTACCCGCGTGTTTCCAGCAGGAACATGGCGGCTCTCGTCCTCACCGAGCGCTGATGTTGTTGTTGTTGTTGTTGTTTTTTTCCCGCCCATTTTGGTTTCTGAGGCGAGTTGAGCTCGTCTTTTTGTCGTGGATGAGTCTGGGTGTTTCCGCATCTGATGGTCTGATTTTGTTCACTGCCTGCTCTTGTATCAGATGTCAGTTCGATCACTCGTTTATTGTGTGTGTTACGTTTGAGTTGATGTACTTGAATTTCAGATATGCAATCACCACCTCTCTGACCACTGCCAATCATCCCGATCAATCAACATGATCAGTAATCAATGATTAAAGTGATTAACAGACATCCACGGGCTTTCTTTGTTGTTTGTGTGTATGAAACTGTGTGTTAATGCGTTTTGATACGTGCAGATATGGTTTATTTAAAAGAAAATTAAGAAACAATAATACGGTTTTACAATAAGGTTCTATTATAGTTAGCTCACATATTTACTGACATGAATAATTAATGATTTATTACAGTATTTAGTCATCGTTTTTTATTGTTGTCCTTTGTTTTTGATTGTATTAATGCATTTTGATAATTGCAGATGGTTTATTAGGAGAGAATTAAGCTGGTAACACTTTACTTTACCGTAAGTTTACATTAGTTAGCTCATATATTTACTGACATGATAAATTAATGAACTAGTATACATTTAAGGGCAGCATGGTGGCGCTGTGGGTAGCGCTTTCGCCTCACAGCAAGAAGGTCGCTGGTTCAAGCCTTGGCTGGGTCAGTTGGCGTTTCTGTGTGGAGTTTACATATTCTTCCCATGTTCACGTAGGTTTCCTCCGGGTGCTCCGGTTTCCCCCACAAGTCCAAAGACATGCGCTATAGGTGAATTGGGTAAGCTAAAATTGTCCGTAGTGTATGAGTGTGAATGGGTGTGTATGGGTGTTTCCCAGCGATGGGTTGCGGCTGGAAGGGCATCCGCTGCGTAAAACATATGCTGGATAAGTTGGCGGTTCATTCCGCTGTGGCGACCCCAGATTAATAAAGGGACTAAGCCGAAAAGAAAATGAATGAATGAATGAATGAATAGTATACATTTATTACAGTATTTATTAACCTTTTCTTATTGTTGTCCTTTGTTTTTGATTGTATTAATGCATTTTGATAATTGCAGATGTTCATTAATAGAGAATTAAGCTGGTAACACTTTATTTTACGGTAAGTTTACATTAGTTAACTCATATATTTACTGACATGAATAATTAATGAACTAGTATACATTTATTACAGTATTTATTAACCTTTTCTTACTGTTGTGCTTTGTTTGATTGTATTAATG
>CAIGQW010054880.1:405360-410360 GCA_903798125.1 Danio choprae
GTGTGTGTGTGTGTGTGTGTGTGTGTGTGTGTGTGTGTGTGTGTGTGAATGTGAGAGTGTATGAGTGTTTCCCAGTACTGGGTTGCGGCTGGAAGGGCATCCACTGCGTAAAACATATACTGGAATAGCTGGCGGTTCATTCCACTGTGGCGACCTTTAATGAAAAAAGGGAATAAGCTGAAGGAAAATGACACACTGACCTCTGGTTTGTTGAGGAGGAAAAGCTGCTGTTTGATTTGCAGGAACACGGAGTCGAAGGCCAGCTGATTGGCTTGTTGGTTCAGACGCGTCAGAGCAGCGCGAGTCTCGGCCAATAAGCTGGAGTTTCCTGTTCCTTTCTCCTGGACAACAGTGATAGATGCAAAAATAGTAAGGGTTTGTAATATTGATGTAACGATCTCTCTGTAAATCAAATAAATGATTTACTTGTTTTTATGGATTTGAACTTTCTTACAAACATTTGGGATATTGTAAGTACATGGGTCAGAAAATATATAATCTATATATGGTTTTTGGACATTGTAATTAAAAACATATATATTATATATACAGCCTTTAAATCACTTTGATTCACTGATATTACGACACAACTAATACAATGTCATCTTTAAGATCTGTTCAAACCAAGGACAATAACAATAAAAGCAATAAAGAAAAAAACATTTTATATATAGTTAAAGTCATAGTTATTCGCCCTCCGGTGATTTCTTTTTCCAATATTTCCGAAAGGATGTTTAACAGAGCAGGGAATTATACACAGTATTTCCTATAATATTTTTGCTTCTGGGGAAAGTCTTATACGTTTCATTTCGGCTAGAATAAAAGCAGTTTTGCATTTTAAGGTCAATATTTTTAGCCCTTATTGTCTACAGAACAACCCTCTGTTATACAATGACTTGTTGGTGTACAAGAGCCTTTAGACTTATAAAGTAGTGTAGATGAAGCAGACCTTGAGTGAGTGCAGCGTCTCCAGCAGATTATTGTACTCTGCTGTGTTGCTCTGCTGCAGGTAATTGTACTCCTGCCAGGGGTTCTTCTGGCTCCGCCTCTCAGCCACACCCTCTTGCAGACCAGTCAGACTTCTGGGATTAAACCCCTCCCACAGAAAACGCCCTGCCCTCCCCAGGATCCTGCCAATCAGAATGCAGAAGCATAATATATGACAGGAAATACAGCAGATCCAATTCAACATTTAGTGAAAGTTGGGTACAATTACATATACATGTAGCTGATGATTTACACTCTCAACCATTTTGGAGGGAAACAATATGAATATTAAAGGGATCCTACTGTGCTTTTAATACTTTTACCTCTCTTTAATGTGTGTGTAAGGTTGCTATTTGAGCATGAAGATCTGTTCTAAAATAACGGGTCCTATTGTAATTTTATAAATTACAAAGTCACCCAAGCAGGAGTTTTTATTCATTCATTCATTTTCATTTCGGCTTAGTCCCTTTATTAATCTGGGGTCGCCACAGCGGAATGAACCGCCAACTTATCCAGCATATGTTTTATGCAGCGGATGCCCTTCCGGCCACAACCCAACACCGGGAAACACCCATACACTCTCACATTCACACTACGGCCAATTTAGCTTACCCAATTCACCTATCGATTGTGCATGTGTTTGGACTGTGGAGCACCCGGAGGAAACCCACGCCAACACGGGGAGAACATGCAAACTCCACACAGAAATGCCAACTGACCCAGCCGGGGCTCGAACCAGCGACCTCCTTGCAGTGAGGTGATCATGCTACACACTGTCACCGTGCCGCCTTATTATTATTATTATTATTATTATCATTATTATTATTAAAGATAAATTCATGATCATTTACTAATAAAATAAACTAGAAGTCTTACTTGTTTGAGAGCTGCTGTTCAAACGCTCCACACTGTCTCAGCAGCTCTCCACAGGTGGCGATGATTCTAGAAAACACAAGAACAAAAATATTTGCAAAATGTTCACATCAATTTAAAGTATTTAATGTTTAATATTATTAATAAAATAAGCCCCGCCCACCTGACAGAGTTCTGAAACGCTGTCCAATCCTCAGTAAACACCTCAGAAGTGGCCGCGTCCTCTAACTTGTACTTTTTCCTTATTGACTGAAGAGTGACAGAAAAGTCTGAGACGTACCTGAGAGAGAGAGAAACATTATTATTATTATTATTATTATTATTATTATTATTATCATCAAACCATCTGAATGAATGTACAGCCTTTGTTTTTTATTTATTATTATTTTTATATAATTTAGTTCTTTTTCCTTATCCTTTTAATAATCATATTAGTCTTTTTCTTATATGTATTATCCAATTTCTATTTGCTTTATATGTATTATATAATCCCTATACTATTTTTGGACTTGATGTAATGTGCAATCCTTTGGCAATATATATCAAGTCACGCCCAGTCAGCAGCGCCTGGTCAGTACCTGGATGGGAGACCACATGGGAAAGCTAGGTTGCTGCCGGAAGTGGTGTTAGTGAGACCAGCAGGGGGCGCTCAACATGTGGTCTGTGTGGGCCCTAACGCCCCAGTATATTGATGGGGTCTCTATACTGTCAGTGCGCGCCGTCTTTTGGATGAGATGTTAATTCGAGGTCCTGACTCTCTGTGGTCACTAAAAATCCCAGGATGTCCTTCGAACAAGAGTAGGGGTTTAACACCAGCATCCTGGCCAAATTTGCCCACTGGCCTCTGTCCATCATGGCCTCCTAACCATCCCCTCCAATGTCTCCCCTCCACCAATCAGCTGGTGTGTGGTGTGTGGTCTGGCGCAATATGGCTGCTGTCGGGCCATTCAGGTGGATGCTACACACTAGTTGTAGATGAGGAGATTCCCCCCAAAAATGTGTAAAGCACTTAGAGTGTCCAGAAAATCGCTATATAAATGTAATTATTATTATTATTATATTTTGTTATATTATATTATTACATCCTGGCCAAATTTGCCCACTGTCCATCATGGCCTCCTAACCATCCCTATATCATAACTGGCTTCATCACTCTGTCTCCTCTCCACCAATCAGCTGTGTGCGGTCTGGCGCAAAGCGCTTTGAGTGTCCAGAAAAGAACTAAATAAATGTAAGGAATTATTATTATTATTATTATTATTATTATTATTATTATAAACGAACCAATTAGAGCCAAACTTCTGTTTATGCTGCTCAAAATATGCCCGTTAATATACATGATTGTACAGAATCTACACTATTTAGAATTGTAATAATTATCATTAATATCAGAAACGTTATGTCACACATATACAGTTCAAGTCAAATTTATTCGCCCTCCTGTGAATTATTGTTTCTTTTTCAAATATTTCCCTAATGATGTTTAACAGATTCAGGAATTTTTCACAGTATTTCCTATAATATTTTTTCTTCTGGAGAAAGTCTTATTTGTTTTATTTCAGCTAGAATAAAAGCAGTTTTAAATTTTTAAAACCATTTTAAGGTCAATATTATTCGCCCTCTTAAGCGATACTTTTAGGTTGTTTACAGAACAAACCATCATTATACAATGACTTGCCTAATTACCCTAGTTAAAACTGCACGTTAAGCTACTAGTATCTTAAAAAATATCTAGTCAAATATTATGTGCTGTCATCATGGCAAAGATAAAAGAAATCAGTTATAATAAATGAGTTATTAAAATTATGTTTAATGTTTAAAATTGTGTTGAAAAATCTTCTCTCCCTTAAACAGAAATTGGGGAAAAAATATATAGGAGGGCTAATAATTCAGGAGGGCTAATAAGTTCAACTGTACATATTTGCATATTTGATTATGTATTCATTTATTTACTATATAAATTATTTTATTTTATTTGACATTTCTTTGAAAATCTAATACTACTCCCTAATGCACACATTGTTAAAATGCATTGACATCACTGCAACAGAATAAAGCAGCATGCTGACCTGTGGGCAGTGTGTTTATGTCTGTGTAAGTGTAGTAAATGTGTGTATGATTCATACTTGTTGAAGAGCGCGCGCAGGGCTTTGATGAGCCCACACACACCGAGACCATCCGTGAACTTCACACAGCGATCCACAGCAGCCGTCGCCAAACCAAACACCTTCTGAACCGAGTGTGTGAGCTCTAATACACAGTCCAGAACCTCACCACGCTCCTAACACAGAGAGAGAGAGAGAGAGAGAGAGAGAGAGAGAGAAAGAGAGAGACAGAGATACACCCTCTCTATTATTGTTCAAGTAACATTAGAACATACAAACAAAAACAAATCTGCATATCAGTCTGTATGCTTATCATTTGTATCAGATAAAACAGTAAAGCCTCACCAGTGGAACAGCACTGAGCTGGATCAACAGGTTTGTCTCCTCCAGGCCTCCGTACTGCATCTGGTAAGTCTTATAAGGTGAATAAACACACGACACCAGCTCTGCCACCTTCAGGAGGTTGCACTCGCCTGAAACACACACACACACGCATGCACGCACACAAACATGATGAGCAAAAACACATTCTCACAAACAGCCTATTATTATATTTTAATGAAGTATTTTAATGAAGTATTTGAATGCATAAATATTAATAAAATACTATTAAATTAAATATTAATAGTAAAAATAATTGTCAAATATAAAAAAATATATATATATATTTTTTTTAATTTATTTTAATATTATCTTAATATTTTAATTTAATAAAATAATTTTATTAATTTTACTAATTAAAATCTAATTTTATGTTACTTATTTAAATATAATTTATCTTATTATTATTATTTTAAAATGTTTATTTTTGTATTCAAATAATTAAAATATAAGAAAAGTTGACAATATTTCAGTATAGTATTTTATTATTTATATTTCAATATATTTTAAGATTATTTTATTGTCTTAGCATTTGATCATTAGTATTATTATTATTAAATAAATTCTTTGCATTCAAATAATTAATTAAAATATAATATTTTATTTATTTGGCTATAATTGTATCATCTTATCACATTATTTTTGTATTCAAAT
>CAIGQW010054880.1:416022-427168 GCA_903798125.1 Danio choprae
GTGTGTGTGTGTGTGTGTGTGTGTGTGTGTGTGTGTGTGTGTGTGTGTTTTCCATGTGCTGTATTTACAGAATGCAATAAACTCCTTAAACATTTAAAAAGGTGAAAAGTGACAACTTTCAATTAACCTTAATAATCTGTAACAACTCTTTAATAATTAAAAAGCATGACAAAGTCCCCATAAAGAAATCTTATATATGGTAATTTATTCAAATTCATATTTTGTATAATTCATATTATGTATTAATCTGGGGTCAACACATCGTAATGAACCGCCAAATTATCCAGCACATTTTACGCAGTGGATGCCCTTCCAGCTGCAACCCATCACTGGGAAACATCCACACACACTCACACTCACAGACAATTTAGCTTACCCAATTCACCTATAGCGCATGTCTTTGGAATTGTGGGGGAAACCGGAGCACCCGGAGGAAACCCACGCAAACACGGGGAGAACATGCAAACTCCATACAGAAACGCCAACTGACCCAGCCAGGGCTCGAACCAGCGACCTTCTTGCGGTCAGGCGATTGTGCTACCCACTGCGCCCAATTTTTTTCAGTTTACATATTCAATTTCAATCATTAGAATAACAATTATGCACTGTTCAAATACATTAACAATAACAATAATTAACAATAATTTTATTTGTAGTGCATGTTCATATTTGGCCATATATTAGATTACTGCATGGGCCATATATTAGATTACTGTTTTACTGCATATTATGTTGTCGACACATTTATGTACTGCTACTCTCTGATGACTTGAAGGGCTTCTTTTATCCTCACTTGTAAGTCGCTTTGGACAAAAGTGTCTGCTAACTGTCAATCTAAATCTTAGGGCCTTTCAATTGCAAAGCAAATGTAATTAAGTACATTGTATAAATACCTGAGGATTCATGTTTGTAATATTGGGTTATCAAGGTACGTGTTTTCTGTACAGGTTTTTTATTTTTAATTTAATACATTTTTAAAAATGTATTAAATTTTTATTATTTATTTATTTTTATTATTATTATTTCTTCTTCTTCTTTTCTCTCTTAGATAAATGTAGTTTCATCTTGTTTAGAGGGCAGGAGTGGAAATAATATGTTTAAATGTCTCTGTAAAATGACTTTGTTATATCTGTAAAAGATTAATAAACAGGTAAACAAAAAAAGTGTCTGCTAAATGAGTAAATGTAAATGAAGTGCCAAAGAACCAAAAAAGACAATTAATTGCATAATTGTTATTATTTCTAAGTCAATTAATCATCAGCCAAACTGCATTACTGTGATCATCACCTGTGTTTTAAAGGTCTCCTCGATGTCAGCACTGAGCGTGCTCCACTTATCAGCCTCCTGAAGCGCTTCTGCTGCCAGCTGCATACGAGACTTCACCTGGTCAATCTCCACCAGCACCTGCCAGAACACAACATGCATCACTGTACAGGACGAACAATGCTTTATTCTGTAGAGCGAGCTGATGTCCAGAGGAGACGTTTGTACAATATCTGCCTGTAATAACCTATAAAATGATGATTTGTACATTCAGCTGCATGTTTTATAATTATTTTGGTTGCGAAACTTCTAAATTTGAGGTAAGTTTGATTTGTTTTCCATTTTTCAAGAAAACTATTTTTTTTAAAGTTACTGCATGAAAGAAAAATACAGTAAAAACAGTAATATTGTGAAATATTATTAACATTTAAACAAAAAGCTGTTTTCTAATTTAATTTATTTTAAAATGTTCTTTATTCCTTATGGTCATTATTCCTGATTAAAAGCTGAATGTTCTACATTATCACTCTTGTGCTTCCTTGTGGACATTTTTGTCTTTTATATTTGATTTGATTTTACATGTTGATCGTTGTTGGCTTTGTAAATGCAAACAGAATATATTTTGAAAAAAAAGGTGTAGAAATCATTTCATGAATCTATTTTAGACTCAATTTAGAAATTGTAGTTAACATTCAGGACAAAGCATGAGCTCATTAAAACCCATTAAAACAGCAATATTGTATTCCAGTGCTATTTAAGAAAAGCAGTCACAGAATATTTCAAGAGTTCACACTTAGCTGATGATTGGTTATAAAGCTTGTTTGGCATGCTGTCCCGGGAGAGAGCCCTGAGCTCATAGATCCTCGAGCCCGGGGCTCCCTCCCGTTTGCAAGGCGAGAGGGGAGTTTGAGCTCAGGTAGATCTCGAGAACTCCCCTGCTGTAGTAGCTAATGAACAGATAGAGATTGCTCTTGAGATGACTATTTACTAGGAGCATGTCTATGATGCCGATTTGGATTAGTCAATTAACTTAAGCTGCATGAAACCGGGGAACCCGGTGGAAACCCATGTGAGCACGGGGAGAACGTGTAAACTCCACACAGAAACGTCGGCTGGCTTGGTAAGGACTAGAACCAGTGACGTTCTTGCTGTGAGGTAACAGTGCTAACCACTGGGCCACCGTGCCATCCATCTAGGAAAGGAGGAGTAGGGGTGGAAGGGGGGATTCTTCAAAACGAAGATGGCTGTGATGTGAAACTTAGGGTATTTATAGTGGCTTAGGAATCGTCTGATTGGTAAATCATGAATTGGATAATGCGGGACCAGCCGAAGCAATCATCAGCACGTGATCCTCTCCAAATTAGTTCATAAATAAACTTCACTTGTTATCAAGCTATCATTTTGTTGGCAACTAAAATTGCAAAATAAAGGAAAAATAAATAAATAAATATACGTAGGCAGATTTTTTAGGTTTGGCCTGAGGAGCAAATTAACATTTTGTCTTGTTTTCTGCTTTGGAGAACTGCAGGCTTAATTCATTTATAATTATGTGGATGTATTGGTGTGGATATCAAAATATTTTTCATATTTCATTAATATTTATTTTATATTACTGCATTGTTCATCAAACATTTGCCCTGGAGACATAAATAAAATAATCTTATATGAAGAAGTACATTTTAGGATATAATTTAAAATGTTAAAAAAAAAAAAATAAAAGTCATTTACATGTGATCAATATATAAAAATATGAATTAACTGAATTTGCAGAAAATATATTTTGTTATATATAATGTTACACAACGGGGAAAATAAGTATTGAACATGTCATGTTTTTCCTGGGAACAAAATTTCTAAAGGAGCTGCTGACATGGAATTGAACCAGATTTTGGTAAAAACCCAAACAATACAAACAAAAAATAAAACAAATCTGAACGAATTGTTACGTGTAATAACAATGGAGTGACAAGGAGAAAGAACTGATCAACGGAAATGTATTTAATCCATCATTGAATCAGTCCTCTGCACTTCAATAACTGTCTGGTTTAGCTCAGCTACCAAATCCGACCTCTGAAGACTACGTCGAATAGTTCGGACTGCTGAGCGAATCACTGGTTCAACCCTCCCTACTCTCCAAGAACTGTACTTATCCAAAGCGAGCAGAAGGACCCCTCACACCCAGCACACTGCCTCTTTGAACTTTTACCTTCTGGTCGACGTTACAGAGCACTGTGCACCAGAACAGCCGTTTCTTCCCTCAGGCAATCCATCTTATGAACACTTGATGATAGTAATTGTGAAACAAACATCATTACTTGCTATACACTTTAGACACATACACACTTATTTAACAACATACTTGCATGCCAATTTGCACATGACAGCTGCACATATAACGTTGTAAATAGTAATATACCTGTACATACACTTGTCAACCTGCATATCTGCATTCACTACTTACTTCTATTTTGAAAATATATTTATTATCTGTGTTTTGTCCTGTCTCTGTAATTCTGTTGCACTGTAGAAGCTTCTGTCACGAAAGCAAATTCCTCGTATGTGTGAACATGCCTGGCAATAAAGCTCTTTCTGATTCTGATTGATACTTTTTATAAAAGTCTTTTTTAATGATGGCAGCTTAAAGACGCCTCTTATATGGAGAATGAAGTCACATGCATTGCTCAGCTGTGAGTTTTTCACAGACTTCAACAGTGTAAAAATCTTGATGGTTCTGTGGGTCTCGTCTATCAAATCTGAGCTTTATTTTGTACTTTCTATTGGATTTAAGTCAGGTGATTGGCTGGGCCATTCCACAGCTTGGTTTTCTTTTTCTGAAAGCATCTGAGTTTCCTTGGCTGTGTTTTGGATCATTGTCTTGCTGAAATGTCCACCCTGGTTTCATCTTTATCATCCTGCTAATGTAGATGTTGGACTGAAGCAGCTGACATTCATTTACACTGATGAAGGGCAGAGGGTTGCTGAAGAACTACTGAGAGATTTCAGCTGCTGTCTGGGCTTTCACTGCCTTTCTACACCTCCCTTTCTTCATGTGTTCAATACTTTTTCTCTGTGTCATTTCAGTTTATTACACACATTTAATTTGTAAACTAAGTAACATTCTTAATTAATAATATTAGTTTTCTTTGCATATATGGATTTCTTTGGTTTCTACCCACATTCAGTGAAAACTTCAAGTCAACGGCACCTTTAGAAATGTTTTTCTTTTAAGAAAAATGGTGACGTGTTCAATACTTATTTTCTCCGCTCTATCAGGATAGGAGATGACTTAAACCACATGTTCAATGAAAGTGTACAAATGTTTTAAAAAATGACACTTATATGATGGACATTTTGGACCAATATGTCCATATAGTGATTTTTAAAGAGTCTTTGTTAAAAGCATAATAAATCAAAAACCAAACCAGCTATGAGCAGAATTACAACCTTACATTGAACTAATACATGTATAAAGAGTACTTTAGATTAAAGTAAATAATTGAGGCTTATTACTATATAACAGTATATTATCTCCATCACCCCTTTCTGACTATCCCTCTATCCACATAATAGAAGGTGATTTGGATGTGTATTTATAGTTACCTGCATAGACTGCACCGTGTCCTGCTCAAATTTCTTGATGTCCTCTTTGACCAGAATCATCTGATCTTTCAAAAATGACGCCTCCTGTTTTAGAGCCTCAATATCTCTCAGTACACGCGGCATATTCTGCAGAGCCTGATTACTGCTCTCTACACACAAACACAGCAAATAAGAATTACACACTACCTGACAAAAGTCTTGTCGTTGATCCCAGTTGTAAGAGCAACAAATAATAACTTGACTTCTAGTTGATCATTTGGAAAAGTGGCAGAAGGTCGATTTTTCCCATGAATCATCTGTAGAACTGCATCTCAATCATCACAAATACTGCAGAAGACCTACTGGAACCCGCATGGGCCCAAGATTCTCACAGATATCAGTCAAGTTTGGTGAAGGAAACATCATGGTTTGGGGTTACATTCAGTATGGGGGCATGTGAGAGATCTGCAGAGTGGATGGCAACATCAACAGCCTGAGGTATCAAGACATTTGTGCTGCCCATTACACTACAAACCACAGGAGAGGGCAAATTCTTCAGCAGGATAGCGCTCCTTCTCATACTTCAGCCTCCACATCAAAGTTCCTGAAAGCGAAGAAGGTCAAGGTGATCCAGGATTGGCCAGCCCAGTCACCAGACATGAACATTATTGAGCATGTCTGGGGTAAGATGAAGGAGGAGGCATTGAAGATGAATCATGCAGAGCCGTATGGATGCAGTCCTCCAAGCTCATGGGAGTCATACACAATATTATTATTTTTCCACTGCACCATGACTTTATATTCTATACTGTACATTATTTCTGTTAAGTGACCAGACTTTTGACTAAGCAAAGTCAGGCCTTACTGTCCTAACGAAATAATTAAAAATCAAGGCATGATCATACTTTATTTTGGTAAAATAAGCATAATCTTGAGGCCTTTGCCCTTTATATAAGTCACTTCTGATACTAAATGATCAACTAGAAGTCAAGTTATTATTTGTTGTTTCTATCGACAGTCAGGCTCACTTCTGTTAGTGTCATCAATCTGGCAACCTGCGCTTGTGTGTTTTGAACCAGGCATGCAATACCTAGGTCAACCACTGGTGTCAAACTTACATACTGCATCATTAAGCTGCTTTAACACAATTTACGTTGTAAAAGCGCTATAGAAATAAAGATGAATTGAATTAATAAGACTGAAGTGTTTAAATCCTCACCCTCTATGGAGTTATTAACTTCCTGAATGAAGAGCTGGAGCTTCATGACCAGAGTCGAGGCGTGCGCGTCTGCTTTACCAGGCACGTCTTTCTGAGCCACTTTAAACGCTCCATTCACCCAGTCCTTCACATCAAAATCATCCGCCAGGAACTTGGAGAAGTCCATCTTCACCTCTTTAGAGACCCTACAAAGCCAGATTCACCATCTCAAAGGGTCAACCCCATCTGCAGAGAGCAAATGCACGATAATGACAAGGTGTGAACATGTTTAGCAGAGTGTTTTTGGATTGTTTACTCAACTGAAACTCTCAGACTGAGGTAAAGTTGGTTTTATATTTGCACATTCGTTCATTGACTTGTGGCATGCTCCCTATATTGTTTACCGAATTAAATATTCGGTCTGAAATACAATTTAAAACCATTCACAGAGCTCATCTCTCAAAGGCCAAACTTTCTAAAATATATCCAAATGTTTCAGATGTGTGCTAAATGAAAACTTTCACATTTCATGTTTGTATTTTGTCCCAAGTTGCAAAACAATTGGATTACCTTCTTTAAAATTGTTTCTGATATTCTGGGGGTCAAGTCAGCTGTTTGCCCTTTAATCGCAATCTTTGGTGTTCCCTCTCAGTGTCAGCCTTTAAACCAGAGACACGTTGACATTGTGGCTTTTGCATCTCTTCTCGCTAGGTGCACAATACTGTTGTCTTGGACCTCCCCACAACCCCCCTCTATTTCATTGTGGCTCAAAGATTTGGTCTTGGAAAATGGCAACAATTTATTGCATTTTTTGATGCAAAAAAAAAACCTTAAATGTGGATTGAGTGTTATTTGCTTTTCTGTATTTGTATTTATTTACTTTTATTTAATTTTTTCAGATGTTGATTGTTTTGTTGGGGCTAGATAGGATTGTATGTGGTGTGTGGGTTTTTGTAAAATGTAAAACGCTGTTTGCAAGAATAAAAATTCCATGACAAAAAAAATTAATGAAATATTAGCTCTGAAATCCCATTTAAAGTCCGCATGAACTGGAAGCTGCGACCATATTTTTTCGCATTGTGATGCAGAAAACAGTGGGCGTGGCTTGTGTTTGTCTACTGCGAGCTGATTGGATGTAGTAAAGTAGGCATTTCATTCAAAAAGATCAGGAAAAGGGTTTGGGGAGAGTTATCACAACCTAACAGACTCCTCCTCCTCACCATTTCTGTGTGTTGTCAGAACTGACCGCTGGGGGCGTGGTTAAGTATGTTAGCCCCGCCCAATACCTCAGACAGACCTAATCTGAGAATTTAACTAAACAAACAGGAAGTGCATTTTCAGATTTCAATTAAAGATTACAAAGGCAAACTCTTTTCTTTCTTAATGACACGCGCAGATGAATTCAACACAAAACTAGCAATGTGAGCTAACAAAATCAATATGCTTAGTTTTGATTTCAAGTGTACTTTACGTTATGACTTCAAACCAACATTAACACAATTTTTTGACTGTGAACAACTACTATTATTAATGATAAAGTCCGATTGTGTGAATATAAAACCAACTTTACCTTAATAAATCTCCGTCAGACCTTTACCAGTCTATTCCATAATTCTTGCCTACGGCCGCTTTAGACACGAACGTGAAATAAACAGCCCACGAGAAAGATATGATCATGACCACGAGATACAGCTCAAACAGCGCGATGGCTTCCTCCAGCGTTAATTCAGTGGAATAGAAAGATCATTTGTGTTTCTGAGACTAATGTTTGCAGTAGTGGTTGTAGTGTTTCCTGGTTGCGCTTCTTTTAAAACGGTCCGGCGGTAGAACAATATGGAAAAGAAACCTTCCGCTTTAACGGAGGAACCAAATTTTATAGCACTTAGTGTAATGGAAAAACTGTCTATAGACGTCTACTACTATTTTTAGAGAATAAGTATTGCTGGAATTAAAAATAAATACACGTCCATTACATTTATGTTATTAAAATAACTTGAGTCTTGACGTGGCTGTGTTGCGCCTTATGTAGTTCGGGTGGGTTACGTGTCAATTGAAATTCGGCCAAAAACCAAACAAAATATTTAAAAAAAATGTTTAATACATAAAAAGGTTTAAAATACCGACATTTAATTCATAAAAAAAATAACTTCCATAAGGTAAAAACTACACCTTATAAAATTAAAACTACTAAAAGGTTTTGCTTAAAATAAAACAATTTAAATTAAATGAAACAAAATGAAATATAAATACTTCCATTGACGTTTCATAATAAACATCCTGCTAAAGATATTTTAAATTAAATGTACCTAAGAAAATTTATTAAATACAATTAAAGGACACAGCTGACGTTTTGATTCAAATACTGTGTCCTAAAATAACTAAAATCTAAAAACTTAATTAGGTTCCATTAATTCTTGATTAACGATCACGTTCGCCTCACGGCAAGAAGGTCGCTGGTTCGAGCCTCGGCTGGGTCAGTTGGCGTTTCTGTGTGGAGTTTGCATGTTCTCCCCGTGTTCGCTTAGGTTTCCTCCGGATGCTCCGGTTTTCCCCACAAGTCCAAAGACATGCGGTATAGGTGAATTGGGTAAGCTAAAATTGTCCAGAGTGTATGTGTGTGAATGAGTGTGTGGATGTTTCCCAGTGATGGGTTGCAGCTGGAAGGGCATCCGCTGCGTAAAACATATGCTGGATAAGTTGGCGGTTCATTCCGCTGTGGCGACCCCAGATTAATAAAGGGACTAAGCCGAAAATAGAATGAATAAAGTGTTTTTTAGTGTTCTGCACTTCCAGAAGCAAAGCTGGCACAGAAGAGTTTATCCGAAGACTTTGTCAGCTCGTTGCTGCCTCCTGCTGACTCACTAATAAATTACATCTCAATTAGAGGTCAAAAGCTGCATCAGCATCACTTTAAGGACATTGAATGATGCGTGAATGTTTTTCAATGATTAGTTCATGTCAAGATCCTCAGTGATTAATTATGCATTATATTCCTCATGCTTGCATGGTGATATCCTAATCCAAACATATAATACTGTTTTATGTTACTTATTTTATTTAGTATTTTTTCATTTTTATTATTATTATCATCATCATTGGGGCAGCACGGTGGCGCATTGGGTAGCACGAACGCCTCACAGCAAGAAGGTCGCTGGTTCGAGCCTTGGCTGGGTCAGTTTAATTTCTGTGTGGAGTTTGCATGTTCTCCCCGTGTTGGCGTGGGTTTCCTCCGGTTCCCCCCACAAGTCCAAAGACATGCGGTACAGGTGAATTGGGTAAGCTAAATTGTCCGTAGTGTATGAGTGTGAATGAGTGTGTATGGATGTTTCCCAGTGATGGGTTGCAGCTGGAAGGGCAATCTGCTGCGTAAAACATGTGCTGGATAAGTTGGCGGTTCATTCCGCTGTGGCAACCTTAGTTTAATAAAGGGACTAAGCCGAAAAGAAAATGAATGAATGAATGATCATTATTTATTTATTTTATTTTAGTTATTAATTGTATTTTATTTAAATATTAATAATACATATTTTGATAAAATATTCACTTACACATATGTGCACATATTGTTTCAATTAAATACTAAATAACAAATAAATACTTTTATTATTTTTTATCTATTATTATCTTCATGGGGCCTCACGGTGGCGCAGTGGGTAGCACGTTCGCCTCACAGCAAGAAGGTCGCTGGTTTGAGCCTCGGCTGGGTTAGTTGGCATTTCTGTGTGGAGTTTGCATGTTCTCCCTGTGTTGGTGTGGGTTTCCTCCAGGTGCTCCGGTTTCACCCACAAGTCCAAAGACATGCAGTACAGGTGAATTGGGTAAGCTAAATTGTCCGTAGTGTATGTGTGTGAATGAGTGTGTGTGGATGTTTCCCAGTGATGGGTTGCAGCTGGAAGGGCATCCGCTGCGTAAAACATATGCTGGATAAGTTGGCGGTTCATTCCGCTGTGGCAACCCCAGATTAATAAAGGGACTAAGCCGAAATGAAAATGAATGAATATTATCTTCATCATCATGAATTTTATTTTATTATAATTATTAATTGCATTTTATGTAAATATTATTATTAAAACATATTTAATAAAATATTAATCATACATATATGTGCACATATGGTTTAAATTAAATACTAAAACTAAATAATACTTGTATTATTTTTATCTATTATTATAATTATCATCATTTATTTGTTTTATTATAATTATTAATTGCATTTTATTTAAATATTATTAATACAAATTTAATAACATATTAATTTATTATTGAATTACTTTTATTATATTATTAATGATAATAATTTATTTATATATATATATATATTTTTTTTATTATACAATTATTATTAATAAATATTTAAATTAAATAATAATTTAACTTTTAAATTAATTATAACTATTATAGTGTTTTCTTTGTTTGTTTTTGCATATAAATTCAGCCACTAATGTGCTCCACATTTATACATATATGTGCTACACATATTTATTTACAATTTTAATTGAATTATTATATTTTTCTCATTTTATTTTGTATTATTTGCATTTATTCTATTATTATACTATGCAGCGCCATTGATGCGATCCTAGACCTGTGAAGAGATGATCCAAAGGTATCCTGGACCAGGCCGTATCCCGAGCTGATGCTGTGGTAGTCATGGAGGAATGGAGTGCATGAGACTAATTCCTGAAAGGCTACAGTGACAAACAAGTCTACGCTTGATCCTGTGGGCCAGCCTGACCTCCCGCCGGTGCCCTACAACACCTGCAGCTTTCCACTATGGACCTCCAGCTTCTCCAGCCTCCGGCGCCTAGACTGCAGCTCCACACAGGAAGTTTGGCCAGAATAATAATGATCGTGCCCAACAGAGCCTGGTTTCTCTCTAGGTTTTTTTTTCCTTCACTTTGTCAATTGGTGAAGTTTTTTCCTCGCCACTGTTGCCACTGGTCTGCTCGGATCAGGACTTGTGGAGCTGCCCATGGGTGGATTTGCTCTTCAGTATTGAACTTTCAGCAGTGAAACTTAAACCACACTGAACTGAACTGAACTGAACTGAACTGAACTAAACTGAACTGAACTGAACTGAACTGAACTGAACTGAACTGAACTGAA
>CAIGQW010054880.1:458173-476019 GCA_903798125.1 Danio choprae
AAAAACTAGCCTAGAGTGCCGTCTGCTATTAAAACTAGCCTAGAGCACCGTCTTAATAAGGAATGCTCATATTGACCATATAACCGTTAATTAAAATAAATATTTTTTGACCGATTAATGTTATCAGTCTAATGGTTTTAAAATGTTTTTATTATAATTATGACTATTATTAACCGTATGAAAAAGGCCACAAAAGCAAAACTGTGGCCACTACATGAGGTGATAAGAAAGGTATGTCAGAAGCAGAGGTTGACATTTATGAGAGAAATCTGCCCTCTTTGGATATTAATCCTCCTGAATGGTGGAAAGCAAATGAAACATTTGCTCTCGAGACATTTAACGCCATTCTGGAGAGGTGTTATCTCTGCATTCGCTGGACATCTGTGCCATCTGAGAGGGGGTTTTCTGCCATAATCATCAACAGGCTGCGCTCCAGACTATATCCCCATCACAGAAGTTAGGTTACTTTTCCAAAATAAAAACTTAACAATGTTTGGTTCCAGGTAGGACTGCTTTTTTTATTTGACAGAAGAGGGGTGAAAAGTACAATAAACTATGCCTGTTTTTCAAAGCTTAAAAAGGAATTAGTGTCTTTATTTTGTCTTTTACAACACCAAATCAGGAAAATGCAAATAAAAAAGAAAGTGCAGACAATACAACAAACATATTTTAATGTGTTCCTCATGATTTTAATTTTGGTTCTTGCAACACATTAGTCGGGACAGAAGCAGATTAGGGCTAATAATCAGGTCAATTTGATTTGGGGTTGTAAATTTGTAATTAGGGCAGGTCTATATATTTTGTTTGTTTTATTTAAATCATGTGCGTGTCCATGAAAGTCTGTTAAAGTGTGAATCTAGGTTCTGTTTTTGAGATGTTCTGTATGCTATTTGCATATTCAAATAAACCTGTGAATTCTTTTGCATATTTAATAGGTCCTAAAATAAATAAATAATACATTAATTAATTGAATTCCTATTAAATGAGCATCCTAAACAGAACAGATAAATGAAGAAAAATAAAACACCACATTAATGGGACAGTCACCATTACAAATCTATCACAAATCGCTATCACCAAATCACATCCAATTTGTTTTACAAAATAAACAATTCTCTCTAACTGTAATTTTGTCCAACCAGATTTCAACAGATGGGATTTTAGTTTTTTCCCAAAACTGTAATATAATATTTTTTGGACTAATAAACCCATAAGACAGCAAATGCTGTTCACAACTTAAGTGTTAATTTAGTCAACAAAAATAAGGACATGCACAAAATAAAAAAGCTCATTGACTATGTTTTTCCCCTAAGACAACACAGATATCATTAGAAACAGTGATTACATCAGCATGCAATATCATAAACCTTTATAAAATAAACCTTTTTCTCCTGTTTGTTTAGTTAAAACTAGCCTAGAGCACCATTTGCTATTATAAACTAGCCTAGAGCGTCATCTGCTGTAAAAACTAGCCTAGAGCACCATCTGCTGTAATAAACTAGCCTAGAGCGTCATCTGCTGTAATAAACTAGCCTAGAGCACCATCTGCTGTCATAAACTAGCCTAGAGCGTCATCTGCTGTAAAAACTAGCCTAGAGCAACATCTGCGGTAAAAACTAGCCTAGAGCTTCATTTGTTAATAATCAAGCATCTTCCGCTCTTAAAAACTAGCCTGGAGTTTCATCTGCTGTTAAAAAGTACCCCAGAGCACCATCTTCTGTTAAAAACTAGCCTAGAGCGTCATCTGCTTTTATAAACAAGTCTAGAGTGCCATCTGCTGTTATAAACTAGCCTAGAGCGCCATCTGCTGTTAAAAACTGGCCTAGACCGCCTGTACAATAAACCTTTTTCTCTTGTTTATGTTTAGTTACGAAGTTAGTGTACACTTCTGTTGTTAATTTAATTTTACTTTGTCAGTTTAGACAGTTTAACTCCCTAACCAGCTAGAGTATAGTTTTGTTTGTTGTTTTGGCCTTTCCCCCTCCTGACGCCTTTGTTTGCTTCGCAGTTTTGCTTTATCATTGTACATTTTGTTAATAAATTCTTTAATTGAAACTTGAAGCGTTTTTGTTGTGAAGGCAGGGGACTGATACACACTCACCCCAACCAAACCTTCAACTTTTCACTGTTACTCTCTCACTCCTAGACAGATACCATCAGGAACGTAACAAAGACAAGACTAAATTGTAGTCAAAAATATAAATATTAACCAACATTAATTTGATAGAATCCGCTGCATTGCACAGGTCATTCATTAGATGTTCATATCACTCATTCACAGTTTTCAGTCATGTTGGCGCAAAAGCTACTAACATATTTCATCCTCCTTTTTGCTGATGAAATTAAACCTCCAGGCAAGTTTTTTCAGAGATTCTGAGCATCACCAAGAGCGGGTTGCACTCAAAGTATAAAACTAAACAATTTGGACCGTATTAGACCAAAATGAACTTAACGTGAGGCAAAAAGAACAAAACAGATTGTCTGACAGAGTGTTTTAGAACACAAAGCACCACATAAGATTTATCTGACCTGTTTAATAGTGATGGCAGGTCTCCAGTCTTTATCCTCCTCCAGGATGGAAAGACACACTGTTCCTGACGGATACACGTTTGGATGGAACAGCGGAGGTTCAAATTTGCCTACGGTAAAGAGAAGAGGGGTTTGTGAGATTCGATTCAGCCAGGAGGAGCTGAATATATGCGTGTAAAACTTACACTTTGGGGGTGATGATGGATAATCGTCTTTAAACAGCATCCGTAACTTAAACAAACCTCCTTCCCATGGAGTCTAGAGAGAGAGAGAGAGAGACAAAGAAAATGATGCATTAATATAGAGGAATAATAGGAAAAAAGTCTATCGTTTCATATTATGCTAATTCTTTATTTTGTGGTGTCACAAATACATGTATACATATGAGCCCAATATTAAATGCCATTATGGGGATGCAGACAGAAACATGAATAACAGCATCTTGAAAGTAAAATATTACATCTTTGTAGCGATATTTTTATGTTGGACCTGCAATCATTAGTTTTGGAGAAGTGTTTTATATTTTATTCATATTTTTATTATATTTCTACACATCTACATTTGCCCTGAAGTTCTACATAAAGTGAGAAATATGATCACATATAAAGGAGTATGTTTAAACACTTTAAACACTTTAAAATGTTAAAAATAAATAGTCCTTTATATGTGAGATATATATATATATATATATATATATATATATATATAAACTATCAATTGGTTGAATTTACAGAAATGGTAGTATATCGTCATATATATATTGTTAAAAGGTTATGAGATGACTTGTATCGTCATATATCTCATTTGTCATACCGGCTAGCCCTAAGAAATAATGTAAATAAAGCTTACAGTGATTTACCTATACAGTAGCCGTTTAAAAAACAGTTATGGGCTCCCAAAAGGTAGAAAGAGTTTGCTAGTGATTCTACCTTTACCTCCTGCACAAACCTACACAGATTTGTGATAATTTTCCCTTCCACTTGTAAGAGAAGATGTCACAATACTGGAATTTGATACCAATCGGTACTGAAATTTTTAAAAACGTTTTAAAGCCGTGAAGATCAGCTGATCTGTTTATAAGCAGACATACGAGCGATCCGCTGATGAATCAACTGATCTTCATGACTTTAAAACGCTCCAGTGTCCCTGTATCTGTAGTTACACTCAGTAAACAGCGATGAGTTCGGTGAACTGATGACCTTCACGGCCAATCACAGTCATTTCTGTTGAGCACGTGATCACAATGGCAAATCAGCGATGTTTAAGAACGCACTTAACAGCGCTCAAATGTATGCATTTAATTTTTTTGTAACGATTGGTATCAAATTCCAGTATCGTGACAACACTCAAGCTCAGATTGATATGGTAAGAATAAAAATGACCCTATTTTTACTTTTTGTATTACTGTGTTTACAAGTGCTGAAAAAAAAAGCTAAATATGAAGGCTGTGGGTTGAAGTTAGGTCTATATATGTCTTTAAATTGTAAGAATGTATTGTTATTTATTTTTTCTGATATTTTCATGTATGTTATTGTCAAAATCTAATAAATAAATCAAAGAAAAAACTAAAATTTAATATCACCACATATGAATGTCTACAACATCAATGTCTACAATATTTCACCAAATATTGATTTTTAACCCATTCGTACCCACATTTTTCTAAATGGTTTCCTATATGAACATGTTTTGCATTTATTTTCCCCAGGTTTTTGATTGTTGTTTTTTTCTAGAAAATTGTATAGTTGCCGGAGGGCAAATATGTTGTATGCACCCTTTATGTAAAATTTTAATAGGAGAAGAACATTTGGCATCCTAACTCAACAACTGCTTTAAAAAGATCAATTCATGAACGTGTTCATTATGTTTAAAAGTGGAAAACAACTCAAAATGAACCCCAAAAAATTGTATCTATAAAATAATTTCATGAATATGAAAACCCAAAGAACTAATCAACTTGCTTAAAGTGATGAAACACACACTAGTCGCCCCAACAGATTACTGTGTATAAAAAATAAAATAAAATAAATATATAAATATAAAATCATCATACCCAAACTAAAATACAATTTGTTGCCAACCACCAACCTGATTTCCCCAAGTAAGACATGTTCCTGGATGAATATCTATGTTGATCCTAGAACAACATTCCAATCAGCATTAAGGGATATGTTTACCGTTTATGTTAAGTTCAGGCTTACGGTTAGGTTTAAGCACTCCTACATGATTGTTATCCAACAATTATTCCCCTTTGATTTTGAGAATAATTTACAGTCATGGTTGGTTTTAGGGGTAGGGAATAGGTATGGATTACATTTTCGAACAAAAATGATGTTCCAGAATCAACATAGATGTTAACCCACGATTGCATCGCACTTGGCAAAATCATGGCGTGCGTTGCCAATACGTATATTGTGTTATATACAAACATGTCAGAAAACAAGCCACCTTTTATTTTATAGAAAAAAAATGTTAAAATGACAACATCTTTAACTTCAATTTGGCATCAGTATTTGTGTATTATGAGAAAATGTGTTTTTGACCCATGGATGTGTGTGAACCAATTGCTGGTGACCTCTAAAACAAAAGCAGGAACCATAATGGGACACTTTAAACAAAAACTCTTACCCCCTTCTTTCCTGGAATAGCACATTCCCAGTTCATAAGGTTCATGGTACCATCAGGGTTTTTCATCGGCACAGCAACAAAGCCCTGGGGACAATTGTTCAGGACAAAAGCACTAAGTGAACACCAGAGAATTCACCACACACGTGCCACGGCTTTAATAATTACCATAATAAACTACACGTGAGAAATTACTTTGTTCGTTAACATAACAGAAGTGTTACTCACGAATGGATGGTCTTTCCTCCATGCTTTGCGCTCCTGTGCAAGTCGACTCAGAGCAATGCCAGACATGACCACTGTTCCTGCGGAGAAATGCACACTTATTTGAGTATAAATTACTGGAAAACATTCAAGTTTATTTCTACAGTGCTTTTTACAATAATTATTGTTTCAAAACAGCTTTAAAAAAAAGGTGCACATTGCATTACAATCAAATATACGTTATTATATTCAGACATAGTTAACTTGCAATTTTATAGTATATAGGTGATGTCTGTGTACATGTTTAATGAAGTGTATTTGTGTATTAAGTCTGTGTGTTGTCCTCAAAGGTTGGCATAAGTGAGGAGAGCTGGGTTATATATTTATAAAGTGTCTGTCATATACACACACTCATTGGCCACTTTATTAAGTACAGTTCAATGTGCTCTTTAACACAAATAATTATTCAGCCAATCACAAGGCAGCAGGCACAATCAATGGATTTAGTCATTATGATTTGGTGAATTAAAAATAAAATAAGAGAAAAAATATCAAACGGGAAGCAGGTCTATGGGTGAAATGTCTCAAGAAATGTTTCCAGCACCATATAAAATCTAAGCATTTAAAAATTAAAGCAGCTCTGAAAGCAAAAGTGGATCTGATACTGTATTAACAAGATGCCTTTAATAAAGTGGCCGCTGAATAAATGATGCAGATGAAAACAAGTAAGGATTATTCTGTTAAAACTAATTGAATTATTAAATTATATATAAAGACAGGCGGGTATGTTAGGTGTTTTTAAATCCTAAAACATAAGCCATGAATGTTGACAATGTGTAAAACCAAGACGAAATATTCATAAAATAAAAAAACGTGTGTTTTATCTATTTATTTAGATGACGACTGTGTTTTGAGGCCGGAAAACAGACTTTATAGTGGACGTTTTTAAAAAAACAATATTATTTTATCAGTACACATTACTTAAATATGATTTTGTGAAAAAGTTGACTTCTTACGCACAAGCATTGTATTTTCATTCCATAGGCATGAGCGAGTACTTGAATACTTAATCAATATTGGCATTTGAGCACCTATTTCTAGATATTAATGTAAAGTTGGTTTTACATTCACACATTCAGACTTTCTCCTTAATATTATAATTTTAGAAAAGCAATATTTGCAAATACTAAACAGGGAAATCATATTAGCAGTCAATGGCTATCAAAGGGCAACATTGTGCACAGTTAAATAAATGGTGCTAATGTTGTTCTGAAGTCATACTTGCGATTTCAGACTGAATATCTCGAAGTAGCGTCATAAACAATATAGGGACTGTATTATAGGTTGTCACTGTTCAAAGATGAATGAATGCGCGAATATTAAAATCTAACTTTACATTAATTGTCATTTTTTGGATGTATAAAAGGGATCATTCAGTCTTCTATATATGCGCAACTACAAAAATAAAAAAATTTGTATATTATTTAGTACATTTCTTTCTATTTTTAGTATACTGGTTATATGCGTGCCATGATGAGTCATTAAACAAATCATTTTCTCAATATGGTAACTTTGGGGTAAGGTGCCACTATTTAAATAATGCAAATTTTTCCAGTGAGAAACTTGTTCATGGTTTTATCAGCAGCAGGGTGGATTACTGTAATGGCCTCCTCACTGGCCTTCCCAAAAAGACAGCCAGACAGTTGCAGCTTAACCAGAACGCTGCTCCCAGGATTCTGAGCAGAACCAGAAAATCAGAGCACATCACACCTCCTCAGGTCTTTACACTGACTCCCAGTTACATTCAGGATAGATTTTAAAGTATTATTACTTGTCTATAAATCACTAAATGGCCCAGGACCTCAATACATTACAGATATGCTCACTGAATACAACCTAACAGATCCCTCAGATCATCAGGATCAAGTAAATTAGATATTCCAAGAGTTCAGTCAAAGCAGGGTGAATCCGCCTTCAGCTACTGCGCCCCCCGCTGCTGGAATCAGCTTCCAGAAATGATCAGATGTGCTCCAACATTAGGCAAGTTCAAATCCAGCCTGAAAACACATCTGTTTAGCTGTGCCTTTACTGAATGAGCACTGTGCTACGTCCCATCGCACTATTATGTCTTTTCATTTAATTTCTTTCTAATCTGTTTTAACACATTTTAATATGTTTTTAACGATTTTTAATTCTTATAATCATTTTTATTTTCTTGTGTCTTTTATTCTTGTTTATGTAAAGCACTTTGAATTACAATTGTGTATGAAATGTGCTATATAAATAAACTTGCCTTGCCCAATTCAGATTTCGGTCTGTAAATACAGCATGTATTTAATTTTAAACTTCTAATTATTCAATTTTAAGATATCCAACATATCCTTTCAAGTGACACAATTTACCCCCACATTTGTTTAACAGAAATCTAATTTGCACGATTTAATCCTAATCAAAATAACTTAATAGTTCGACACTAAAACAGCTGTTATGAATACGATTTTCGCCCCACTAAGCAACCCATCCCTTAATAATGAACATTGTAAACAAAAATTAAGTAAATTAACGTTGTTTCAGAAAGACGTTATCGGGTTTTTAAATCGAATTCATTTCATAACATTAAGTTTTCAACCTCATGGCGTCACGATACAGGTTTCGAGTCATCACAGGCGAATTTCACTCCACGTCATGACATTATGGGATTTTAACTCCTAATTTTGTCACTATAATCAAGGAAGGGTTTTAGCATCATATTATGACATCATTAAATGTCAATAAATATGGAGTCGAGCGCTGGAACGCCGTTCATGAGCGCGCAGGACAAAGAAACTCGACTTCCTTTGACGAGAGCGCGCGTTCACACAGCAACCGTGCCAAACAAACCGTTTACCGGACACAAAACATAATAACGGCTCTCCGGTGCCGACAGAAGCGCCTTACCGCGTGAATCCCAGTGTTTTTCGTCTCGTGGGCCGCTCACTCGAACTGCGTTTGCCTCGGAACCAAAGCAGAGGAGTTTCCCTCCCGAAAACACATTCGGGTCTGAAGCAGTCTAATCAGGACCATCAGCACCCATGCAGATCGCCTGAGGGAAAATCGGTGGATCCGTGGAAATAAAGCTAACGCTGTTCGTGTAACTGATCGAGTTGTTTAAATGTTTTAGCTTAGGCGTCAAGCGCGTGGTAATATGAGACTGTGTTTGTACAATGGTGGAAACATTTACAGCAGGCATTCGTGTAGACAGCTATCATTTAAAGGGACAGTACCAGACCATTTTTTCTTTTTTTGTCTGTTTGTCTATCTGTCTGTCTGTCTGTCTGTCTGTCTATCTATTTATGTATCTGTTTGTCTATCTATCTGTCTGTCTATCTATCTATTTATGTATCTGTCTGTCTGTTTATCTATGTATCTGTCTGTCTATCTATCTATCTCTCTGTCTGCCTGTCTGTCTATGTATCTGTCTGTCTATCTATCTATGTATGTCTGTCTGTCTATCTATCTATCTATGTATCTGCCTGTCTGTCTATCTATCTGTCTGTCTATCTTTCTGTCTATCTATCTATCTATGTATGTCTGTCTGTCTATCTATCTATCTCTCTGTCTGTCTGTCTATGTATCTGTCTGTCTATCTATGTATGTCTGTCTGTCTGTTTATCTATCTATCTATGTATCTGTCTGTCTATCTATCTATCTATCTATCTATCTGTCTATGTATGTCTGTCTGTTTACCTATCTATCTATCTATCTGTCAATCTATCTATCTATCTGTCTGTCTATGTCTGTCTGTTTATCCATCCGTCCATCCATCCGTCCATCCATCCATCCATCCATCCATCCATCCATCTATCTATCTATCTATCTATCTATCTATCTATCTGTCTGTCTGTCTGTCTGTCTGTCTGTCTGTCTGTCTGTCTGTCTGTGGTGATTTTTACATTTTGTGAAGTTAAACTGGAACAGAAAACGAGTATGAATAAATAAATGTACATTTCTGTGATGTTATTTAAAATAGACTCACCGTGATCTGCATTTCCCCCCACAAACAAACAATAAATACAATTTGAACAATTTTATTTATATAACAATAAATATTTTAGCTTAAGAAATTTTAGCAGTTCAGTTATGAAATGTGCGATTCCAAATTCACTTTTAAATATAGTTTTGCCACCAAAAAATCCAAAGAAATAAATGAAAACACATGCATTGCTGTGGTGTGACAGAAATAAAATAATGGATTTCTGTCTTTAATAAAACTCCACGATGAATCCAGAGCAACACTTTTAAATTAAATAAATATGATTTTTATTTACAAATTAAATCATAAAATTGGGCATTATTAACTTGCCCAGTCTCAGATGATCTGCCGTTCTTGACTCGTTTAGATTCAGACTCGTGAGTTCAGTGAATCGTTTACTGAGACTCATTCTGACTGGATCATTTGATTCAGTGAATCGCTAACTAGAGACTCGCTCCGACCGAGTCATTTGAATCGGCGCACATTCCTTCATTAATGAATTGTTTAAAGTGTTCAGTAAAACGAATGAACCAGAAAAGAATCAAACAGAATAAATAAACTTCACTGAAAAAAAACGATTCATTGGATTTACTACATTTTATAAAGATATAAACAATATATATGGGCTGAATTGAAATAAATGTAGTAATGTTAAACTTAATTTGTTTGTTTAAAGTCAGACCATATATATTGTTTATATCTTTATAAAATGTAGCAAATCCGATGAATCATTTCTTTCAGGGTTAAATAAACCATCAGCTTGATTCTGAATCAAACATAGCAATCGAATCTCTAAAACTGATGGCAATTTCTGCCTCACAAAACAACCAGAATCTCATATTTTATGATACGTGGTGGAGTAAAAGTATGATAATATGTTTAAAACGAAGTAAAATTCTCCCGAAATATAACTAGCTCAAACACTGGATCATTTAGCCTACTCAACTACAGTAAGAAGGGGCAACATGGTGGCTCAGTGGTTAGCACTGTCGCCTCACAGCAAGAAGGTCGCTGGTTCGAGTCCTGGCTGGCCAGTTGGCACTTCTGTGTGGAGTTTGCATGTTCACCCCGTGTTGGCGTTGGGTTTCCTCCGGGAGCTCCGGTTTCCCCAACAGTCCAAACACATGCGCTATAGGTGAATTGGGTAAGCTAAATTGGCTGTAGTGTATGAGTGTGTGTGAACGAGTGTGTAGGGATGTTTCCCAGTACTGAGTTGCAGCTGGAAGGGCATCCGCTGTGTAAAACATATACTGGAATAGTTGGCGGTTCATACTGCTGTGGCGACCCCTGATGAATAAAGGGACTAAGCAGAAGGAAATTGAATGAATGAAGTACAGTAAGAAAGTAAAAACCTTTGGAAAGGCATGGGGGAAGGTCACGTGAGCGCACAGATGGAGCAGCGATGATGCATAAATTAATCTCTCGGCATGAAAGAGGAAATATTAATATTGAAAATGATTCACTGCATAACTCATAGAGAAGCTTTAGAATCGGAGCAATCACACAATCTTTGGACTGATGCTGTTAAAGTGATCAAAATAATCAAATCCTGGCATGACCTCAGCTCCAACTGTTCACGGGGATGATGGGAATGTTATTAATACTTTGAATTAGTTTTTATTTCCACATTATATATTTTTTAATTTAAAGTCTTAATAATTCTGTTGTGCATTTTGTGTCATGTTTTTATCACCCTTCTCTGTCTGTGTATATATAGTACCATATATACAGTTGAAGTCAGAATTATGAGCCCTCCTGTATATTGTTTTCCCCAATTTCTGTTTAATGGAGATTCTTTTGTTTAACACATTTCTAAACATAATAGTTTTAATAACTCATTTCTAATAACTGATTTCTATTATCTTTGTCATGATGACAGCAGATAATATTTGACTAGATATTTCTCAAGATACTAGTATTCAGCTTAAAGTGACATTTAAAGGCTTAACTGGGTTAATCAGGCAAGTTAGGGTAAATAGGCAAGTCATTGTATAATGATGGTTTGTTCTGTCGACAATCGAAAACAACTATTGCTTAAGGGGGCGAATAATATTGACCTTAAAATGGTCTTAAAAAAATTAAAAACTGCTTTTATTGTAGCCGAAATAAAATAAATAAGACTTTCTGCAGAAGAAAAAATATTATAGAAAATACTGTGAAAAATTCCTGAATCTGTTAAACATCATTAAGGAAATATTTTAAAAGGAGGGCGAATCATTTTGACTTGAACTGTATATATGGTTTGACAGACTGGGAGAAATATTTAGCCACGCCCCTTTTACTGTTAGTGAAAGATGAGGAGGGGCCACAAAAATAAACTCCGCCCCCTACTCAATATCCTTTTTCAATTGGAAACACTGCACAGGCTTGAATAATCTGCATTTAGTACTAGTATTCATTATACCTTCAAGAATCAGTCATTTTCTATGTGCTTTACTTACTCCCAGGGCTATTTATATCGAAGTTGATATTTAGCCACACCCTGTTGGTGTTTCGTAACATCTAGTTTTTATGAGGCGAGTTGTTAGCCCAACAACTCATCCCCCAACCTGGAGGACTAGGACATACACGCATACATTACGGACAATTTAGCTTACCCAATTCACCTATAGTGTATGTGTTTGGACTGTGGGGGAAACCGGAGCACCCGGAGGAAAACCACACCAACATTGGTGTTGTGAGGCGCCAGTGCTAACCACTGAGCCACCTTGTCGTCTATTTATAATTATTTATTTATTATTTATTGAAACAATTTCTATTTGAAATATTACAATTAATAAATGAATAATAAATTAATACAAATATTATTACAAAATATCAAATGTTATTTTTAAAATACATCTAGACGACAGTAAAGCACACAGACACACAGCTATTTGTTAAAAAGGCATTTATATCTTAAAAGTGTGTGAGTGTGTGTGTGTGTGTGTGTGTGTGGGTGTGTGTGTTGCTACATTCAGCTACATGAATATTAGAGTGATGTGAGATTTTGATAACATTTTCAAAAATACATATAAATGCATACAGCCTCACCTTATATATAACATGTAAGCCTAATAGTATTTATATCAAAATGTGCAAAGTCAGAGAGGTGACACTGATTTAATGCTTCCTCAATCCTGTCTTTACTCTTGACAGAAAAAAACTGCTTCCCTTTAAAGTCCAGCCGACAATACTGTAATAATAAAATACACATTTCTAAATGACGAGCATATTTACTGATAAATCGTGTGATGATGATAATAATAATCACAGCGCAATAGTAGTGCAAAAGCAACGTTTTTCACATTAAAAAGGAGTAAAAAACATACCGTAAAATGTGTTTTAATCAAAATCTTGGTGTCAGCGATCATTTTTTAACTTTTAATCTGCATTTGAAAGGCAGAAGTGAGGTTTAGAACAAATGAATGCTGTTGTTTTGAATTATTGTTAAATGATATGGTGATTTATGTGTATTTCATATATTTGAACATATATATATATATATATATATACCTGACAAAAGTCTTGTCGCCTATCCAAGTTTTAGGAACAACAAATAATTACTTGACTTCTAGTTGATCATTTGGTATCAGAAGTGTCTTATATGAAAGGCAAAGGCCTCTAGATTGTGCTTATTTTACCAAAATAATATATGATTATGCCTTGATTTATAATTATTTCATTAGGACAGTAAGGTCTGACTTTGCCTAGACAAAAGTCTGGTCACTTAACAGAAATAATGTAGAATATAGAATATAAAGTCATGGTGCAGTGGAAAAATAATGAATATTGTGTATGACTCCCATGAGCTTGGAGGACTGCATCCATACATCTCTGCAATGACTCAAATAACTTATTAATAAAGTCATCTGGAATGGCAAAGAAACCGTTCTTGCAGGACTCCCAGAGTTCATCAAGATTCTTTGGATTCATCTTCAATGCCTCCTCTTTGATCTTACTCCAGACATGCTCAATAATGTTCATGTCTGGTGACTGGGCTGGCCAATCCTGGAGCACCTTGACCTTCTTTGCTTTCAGGAACTTTGATGTGGAGGCTGAAGTATGAGAAGAAGCGCTGCTATCCTGATGAAGAATTTGCCCTCTCCTGTGGTTTGTAATGTAATGGGCAGCACAAATGTCTTGATACCTCAGGCTGTTGATGTTGCCATCCACTCTGCAGATCTCTCGCACGCCCCCATACTGAATGTAACCCCAAACCATGATTTTTCCTTCACCAAACTTGACTGATTTCTGTGAGAATCTTGGGTCCATGCGGGTTTCAGTAGGTCTTCTGCAGTATTTGTGATGATTGAGATGCAGTTCAACAGATGATTCATGGGAAAAATCCACCTTCTGCCACTTCTAATGATCAACTAGAAGTTATGTTATTATTTGTTGCTCTTACAACTGGGATCGACGACAAGACTTTTGTCAGGAAGTGTGTATATGTAAACGGCCATTTTTGCTATATTTAATGTTGCATATATGACATATTTGATATAAGTAAAATCCAAATTTGAGCTTGTATGTCATATATGTAACTATAATAAGGTTCCATTAGTTAATGCATATACTAATATGAACTAATAATAAACAATACTTGTACAGCATTTAAGAATCATAATTCAACACTTACTAATGCATTATTAAAATCCACATTTTATAACCAAAAAAAGAGGAAAAAGTACTGTAATAAAAGTATAATTCGTTGTTTGTTCATGTTAGTAAATACATAAACTTACATTAAAGGGATAGTTCACCCAAAAATAAAAATTCTGCTATAATTTACTTACCTTTTATTTGTTTCAACTTTTTATGCATTTCTTTATCCTGTTGAACCCAAAAATGTCAGAAACCGGTAACCATTGACTTCCATAGTATTTGTTTTGCCTAATATGGAAAGTTAATGGTTACCGGTTTTCAGCATTCTTCAAAATATCTTCTTTTGTGTTCAACAGATGAAAGAAACTCAAAGGTTTTGTATCCACTTGAGAGAGAGTAAATACTGAGTAAATTGTCATTTCCGGGTGAACTATCCTTGTACCGAATGCAACCTTTTTGTAAATTGTTACTTTAATTTGCATATACAATCACCGGCCACTTTATTAGGTACACCTGTCCAACTGCTCGTTAACGCAAATTTCTAATCAGCCAATGACATGGCAGCAAGTCAATGCATTTAGGCATGTAGACATGGTCAAGACGATCTGCTGCAGTTCAAACAGAGCATCAGAATGGGGAAGAAAGGGGATTTAAGTGACTTTGAACGTGGCATGGTTGTTGATGCCAGACGGGCTGGTCTGAGTATTTCAGAAACTGCTGATCTACTGGGATTTTCACGCACAACCATCTCTAGGGTTTACAGAGAATGGTCTGAAAAAGAGAAAATATCCAGTGAGCGGCAGTTCTGTGGGCGCAAATGCCTTGTTGATGCCAGAGGTCAGAGGAGAATGGCCAGACTGGTTCCAGCTGGTTCCAACCCGATACTAGTAAGGTGTACCTAATGAAGTGGCCGGTGGGTGTACATCAGATTTCTATATGGGAATGATAAAAGCGGACCACTTTTGGATCCCACTGTTGTATGTACAGAGCATAAACGTTGATTCTACTGACTGCTGAAGGAGTGAGCGGTCATTCAGTGCCGTGTCCCGATGATCCCTGAGGTTTACTTCAGTCCCTATCCTGAGCAGAGAATCCGCTTGCGTGTCTTCAGGCATGGTTGGGACTGTGAATCTGCTCTTCTGGTGCTCTTGTGTCCGGTGCTCCAGGCGTGAGGAGAACAAGCTCTTAGAGAAACAACTGATACGCCTCAAAAACACAGATGATCATATTCTAGAGCCGCGCTCCTGCAGAATCTGAGGGAAACAGCAGAGGGTTTATGGGGATTTTCTAGAATAGCAGTGCGGGGACATTTTGCATCTTTAATATAAATGACTCAATCATTCAATTTCATTTAGTCCAATTATTTCAATTCAAGTTTACTTGTATAATATACTTTTCATAATAATTATCATTCCAAAGCAGTTTCACAAAAGGTGCACATCATTACATTACAGTCAAAATCAGAAAAGTTAAGGATCGATCAATCAATCAATCAATCAATCGATCGATCAATCAAAGTTTATTTATAAAGCACTTTTTAGGAAGTGTTCAAAGTGCTGTACAGGCATGAATTTGAAACAAATCACAAGAATAATAAAAAAGTAAAAAAATTCTAGAATAAAATAAAATAAATTAAATTACGCCCCTAAAACTCATCTAAACAACTGTGCATAGAATGTGAATTTTGAATATGTTATGCATAAGTATAAATTATAATATATTATATATATATATATATATATATACTGTATATCTACATGTAAAAAATTCATATATACAGTGCTCAGCATATATGAGTGCACCCCCACAAATCTCTCATTTAAATGAATATTTTCTATAGGATGCTTTACAATATTATATTTGTGCAGATACATTAGTTTAGTCAGTACTGAAGCCAAATCTGGAGCTCATCTAACAAAATAACTTACAATAATGGTTCAAATATTAGTAGTCCAAATGTATATGTTAGAGAAGAATATTAAATAAAATGTTTAAAAATAGCAAAAATCAAGAGAAACAAAAAAATAGACAATTTAGTTGAAATGTTGTAGTTTGTCATTTGTTTTTGCAATATTTCACATGAATTTAAATGTATTATCTGTCCATTTCTAAAGATGTTCTGTGACTAAAATATTATTTTAATAAATATATCTGTTTAATAAACCTGTTTTGTTCAAATGCACCAATATATATGACCCATATTCACTGAGAAATGCATACAAATATTCATTTTCAAAATGGGGTGCATTATTCATGCTGAGGCCTGTATTTATTTGACAAACTATAATACCAATGTAAATATTTTTTATGATCTTTTGATTTCATTATTAATTTTCCATCGGATACCATGTATAATCGGATGGCATAGTATGAAAATAATTAATATTTGTTTTCAGTATGCTATATTAGTATCCCACATGCAGTGCAGCAAAACACATGACTTTCAATTTTTTGTCTTTGAATAAACTACAAGCAAATTAATATCACCGTATTATTATCAACATTATTGTTTGAAAAATGATTACCTGACAACACATGTATAAGCATAAGTATTTCATTTTAAAATAAAGATGTTTTTAATCAAATAATTAAATTAATAAATAAATATAAAAAATTTTATTGTAACAACAATGAAAAGGGGCGTCACGGTGGCGCAGTGGGTAGCATGATCGCCTCACAGAAAGAAGGTTGCTGGTTCGAGCCTAGGCTGGGTCAGTTGGCATTTCTGTGTGTGTCAGTGTTCGTCCACGTCATCGTTTGTTGTCGTCACGTGCCTTTTGTCTTTCTCCCGCCACCGTCATTGTTAATCTGTTTCACCTGTACTCATCCCTCTTGTGTCATTAACGTAATCATCCTTTCATCCATTTATACCCTTTCGTCTGTGTCCTTCGTTGTCTGGTATCTTGAATCGTGTGTGTCTCGTCCTGTGTCGTCCTGTCTTCACGTATCCCATATCTGTTACCCGTAAGTTTGAATAAACCCGTTTTTGTATTTATATCCCGTCTCCGTCTCGTCATGTTATCCTCCGCCCTCCGGGCGTTACATGATACCAGACCCACAGTTAGCGGCGCGCTTTTCCCCGATTTTCTTTTTTTAGTCTGTTTTTCCCTCAGTGTTTTATTTTTCTCCCTCCGTGTTTCCTTCAATCCCGTCCGCCCTTCCCTTCCTCGTCACCACCTGCTGGAGCAGGGGGAAAGCAGCCCTGAGGACCATATCCGAGCGACTGAGAACAGCTTTCCGGGCGACGTGCTCTGCACGCCCATCATCTGTGACAGAGCACGATCGCCCGAAGATGGTCCTCAGGGCAACACCGCCGCAAAGATGGAGTGGACACTGGCGAGTAAAATATTTCTACTCACCGCCTTCCTGGAGGATCTCGTCAGTGCCACTCCCGACCCAGTGACCAGCCAAACAACATCGTCCACCTGCAGGGAGCGCTTGCCAGAGCCCACCGCAGACGGAGAGCAACCCCCGGCCAATGAGCCAGCGCCCTCTAGAGCGACAGAGCGGAATTGCGCCGAGATGGAGGAGCTCAAAGTCCCGTCTGACCAGGTGTGTGTGCCGACAACACCGCCCCGAGGGGGAGTCCTGGCGGCTACCCGCGGAATCAGCGAGAGTCCCGCCCACCCCCCCTATGCAGATGGACACCGACTGGACACTGGGAGGCTACTCACTGGCTTCTGGAGCTTTAATTTTAACCTTCAGCTGTTTTTAGACAGCATCTGCCTGCCGCTGTTTCCAGACAGCAAACAACTGTTTCCGCACAGTTTTTTAACCTTCCTTCTCCGGAAAAGCCTCAGCTCCAGGGTCATGAGTAGCTTCCCACGGTCCCCCAGAACTGCAGCCAGTCATCCAGCTCCAGCACTGCTGCAGTCAGCCAGCCCCCCAGCTC
>CAIGQW010054880.1:507861-519637 GCA_903798125.1 Danio choprae
CACACACACACACACACACACACACACGTTTGTTTTTGTGAAAAGTGTGTACATTACATAGTATAAAATGAATGGAAACCTGTCCAAACTGTATATTGTATTGGCCTAACCCCACCCTACCCCTAAACTCAACCATCCCAGGAGACTGTGTACAGCTTTACTCTCTGAAAAAACTCATTCTCTTTTTGAGAAATGAGGATGTCAGCAATGTCCTCATATTTCACCTCCTTTTTGTAATACCTGTGTAATACCCATGTCAATATACAGATTTGTGTCCTGACATGTCACAAAAACACGTACGCGCTCACACACACACACAATATTGAACAGCCCTATTGTTACTGTTCTGAATGCAAACTCACCCAGCTCTGAATGGCGGCAAACCAGCAACAAGCTGGTAGATGATGCAGCCTAATGCCCAGAGATCCGAACTGTCACAAGAAACATAATAGTTAGGGCAATCTTACACACTCATGAATATTTAGCTAATGTCACTGATCTAGCAAAGTTATTATTACTTTTTTATTTGGAGTGCAAAAACATAAATCATACAGTAAACTACATAAACCATAAAATAAACCATATGGCAAACTTATAACTGCAACAGAAGAGAAATGATTAAAAAATGTGTATAAACAGAAATGACAACCATAATAATATTGGGAGTATTAAAATAGTACTTAGCATTCATAGTCATCATAATTTTGAGGTTGGTAATAATGAAAGTGATATCCTGTGACAGTAATATCAATAATAATCAAGGTAATAAGATGATATCAATAATAATCATCAAGGCAATATATAATGTTAAAAAATATATAATATTCAATAATAAAGTAAAAATATAATAATAATAAAATATGACAGTAATTATAATAATCATATCTACCAAATATATACCACATATATCCTATCTACTGTGTCAGTGATCATGCTTTTTATTAAGTTATATCTAACTTATACACATAACATGTCCGTGAATTCCACTACATAAACACTGCAGCAAACACTAACACACAGAGTGTCTGAATTGGCTCTTTTGTTCATTACCGACGAAAGCTTTACAACTACACAGGATGAAATATTCATCAGTCGTGTTTACCTCTTGCAGGCAGATTTCTCAGTCAGTAATTCAGGAGAGACGTACTGAGCCGTACCAACAAACGAGTTTGCTCTTGCTGCAGGGGCCAAACATCAGAATGACAACAGCACTTAATAAAAGCACACACTTGTGTATGAAGAGATCAGAGATTGGCTATAATGTGGCGTGTATGTGCGTTTTACCCTGTTTGCTGTCAGAGGACAGCTGTTTAGCCGTGCCAAAATCTGTTATTTGTATGTGCATCTCCTCACTGAGCAGAATATTCTCCGGCTTCAGGTCTCTGTAACAAAGCAGCACAAATAACTCAATGTCATGATGGAAAACAGGGAGAAATATAATGACTGAAAAACTCCTTAAAGAGACAGTTCAGGCAAAATTTCCTCAGCATTTACAAGTGGTGCTAAACGTATGAATTTCTTTCTTCTTTTGAACAAAGAATGATGGAAAAAAGCAGCCATTGACATAAGGGCTGCACAATATATCGTTTCAGCATTGATATCACAATGTGCAGATCTGCAGTGTAGAGTCGGGATTATAACTGACCAGACATTACAGCTCAGAACATAGTGGAGTCACTTTATATTTTAACCTTAGTGTGAAAGCTTTTCATTTGCATATGTTTTTAAGGCTTGTGACTATGTTTTTCAAGCAAATTGAAGACATTTGAGGGAAATATATTAAACATTTGTAGTCTTAAAGATTAACTGTACAGCATATGTAAATATTTACACAATGAAAACGATACAGTGTTATTTTACTTTTGATTATTTCATTTCTGTAAAAGAGGTGTGGCTATGAATATTATAACTGAAGTGTCAAACTGACATCATCAGAGAAAGGCCGCCACTTCAAACACGGAAGCAAATGCTAAGACTTTGATTGAAGATTACCAAAACAAATTTTTTTTTTTTTTTTTTAAGTGGATTAACTTAAACAGATTTATTGTTCACTTAAAAAATAACAACAACATTGTTCATTTTGACTTCACACAGACAAAGAAAAATCTACTGACCTGTGGATGATGCCCTTCTGATGCAAGTACTCCAGAGCACAAACGATCTCAGCGGAGTAAAACCGTGTGCAGGTCTCATCAAATGAGCCGATTTTTCGGATGTATTTCAGCAGTTCGCCATTTTTAGCGTAGCTTAATCCAAAATCTGACACGACATTCAGGAAAACATCCTATAAAATGTAGCATTGACACGAGGAAGGCTTTGACTAATCATTCATTAACAAGCTCACATTTCATACATGTATAGTGCTGAAAGAAATTAAGAGAACTCTTATTATTCTGAATTTGTCATTAACAGATATATTTTGAGTAATCTCTTAAAGGATATTAATAATAATAATAATAATAATAATAATAATTAGGTGTGTAATAAATTAGCATGAACATATTTGCATAAAATACATGCAGTTTAGCAGATTTTAATACATGCCATAAAATATATTGCTTTTTTTTTTATATATGATAAATGTCACGCTAACATTGTAGCACATTTGGAAGCAACACGACAGCCACTCTTGTTGTGCTCTGTAAATATTGACGCTGTGCAACCCATACTATTTGAGCATCAGTGTTTGTGTGAAGGATACACAGCTTCTCCTCGTCCTGAAAGGTGAAGTAGAGTTTGACGAAGAACGGATGATCCAGGTGTGACATTATGTCTCGCTCTCTCTTGACATACTGCGCTTTATTCTCCTTCATTATGTGGCGCTTCTCCAGGATCTTAACTGTGGAAAGACAAACACTTTACAGTACATGCTCAAATGCCATCAATGGCGATGGCATTTGTGCGATGTGACAAAATGTGCGATATGACAAAAATATTATATCATGATAGAAGTCATCTAATATCCGGATATAAATCACTATACAGTGTCATTTCTGTAAATTCAATCAATTAATAGTTTATTTATAATCACCACGTTTAAATGTTGTTGTTTTTTATGTATTTTACAGTATATACTCATTCATGATCATATTTCTCACTTTATTTAGAAGTTCAGGGCAAATGTTTGATGATTATTTTTTTTAGAAATGTAAAATAAATGTTAATAAAATAAAAAAACACTTGTAGAAAACTAAAGACTACAGGTCTAATATAAAAATATTGCTAAATGTAATACAAAATGTAAACTTTCAAGATCTGAACTTTCTCATGATGCTGTTATTCATGCATCAATATATTTTGTGAAACTACAAAATAAACAATGGAGCATAACATGAAAACTACACTTTTTTTGTCCATACAATATACACTCACCGGCCACTTTATTAGGTACACCTTACTAGTACCGGGTTGGACCCCCTTTTGCCTTCAGAACTGCCTTATTCCTTCGTGGCATAGATGCAAGAAGGTACTGGAAATTTTCCTCAAAGATTTTGGTCCATATCCGCTGCACATTCATGACGTGAATCTCTCGTTCCACCACATCCCAAAGGTGCCCTATTGGATTGAGTTCTGGTGACTGTCGAGGGCATTTGAGTACAGTGAACTTATTGTCATGCTCAAAAAAAAACCCAGTCTGAGATGATTCGCGCCTTATGAGATTATCTTGCTGGAAGTAGCCATCAGAAGATGGGTACACTGTGGTCATAAAAGAATGGACATGGTCAGCAACAATACTCGGGTAGGCTGTGGCGTTGACACGATGCTCAATTGGTACTAATGGGCCCAAAGTGTGCCAATAAAATATCCCCCACACCGGTGTGGTCTTCTGCTGCTGTAGCCCATCCGCCTCAAGGTTGGACGTGTAGTGTGTTCAGAGATGCTCTTCTGCATACCTCGGTTGTAATGAGTGGTTATTTGAGTTCCTGTTGCCTTTCTATCAGCTGGAACCAGTTTGACCATTCTTCTCTGACCTCTGGCAAGGCATTTGCACCCACAGAACTGCCGCTCACTGGATATTTTCTCTTTTTCATACCATTCTCTGTAAACCCTAGAGATGGTTGTGCGTAAAATCCCAGTAGATCAGCAGTTTCTGAAACACTCAGAGCAGCTCGTCTGGCACCAACAACCTTGCCACGTTCAAAGTCACTTAAATCACCTTTCTTCCCTATTCTGATGCTCGGTTTGAACTGCAGCAGATCGTCTTGACCATGTCTACATGCCTAAATGCATCGAGCTGATGCCATGTGATTGGCTGATTAGAAATTTGCGTTAACAAGCAGTTAGACAGGTGTACCTAATAAAGTGGCCAGTGAGTGTAATATCATCCTCATATCGCAAAGCATTAGATGGCTGGTGCACTTACTTGCATATTCCTTCCCCGTCGAGTGTTCCTTTGCCAAGACAACCTGTAAATATGAAAGACAGTAAAGGTTAGTCCAATAACAGAGTAACACTCTCTGGGCTCTGTCAGATGTGTGTGTGCGGTGTGGTCGGTGTGTGTGTGTCGTACAGTAGAGAAAGAGCCTTCTCCCAGGATTTTGCCGAATCGGAAGTCCTCGGGTCTCTTCTTGCGAGGCTGGGCGGGCTGGGCGTTTGGTGCCGGTCCCTCCATGCTGTTGCCGTGGAGACGGGGCGTGTCCTGCTGGCCTCTTACCATGGATGGACAGGAGATGAGAACAGAGGAGTGGAGGGATGCAACATCATACTGAGGAGAGAAAAAACATTCAGAGCATTATTATAGGAACTATTCATGGAACTACTAAATATAACTCATACTAATAATGGCCACATATTAAATGGCAGAAAATTTTTGCATAACATAAGATAATTTGTTTTTAAATATTTTAATCAAAGTGTGTGTGTGTGTGTGTGTGTGTGTGTGTGTGTATAAGAAACTAACATTTTAAATAAAAATAATCAATAAAAAGTTTTGCATTACATAAGATAATTTTTAAAAAATATTTTAATCAAAGTGTGTGTGTGTGTGTGTGTGTGTGTGTGTGTATGTATATATATATATATATATAAGAAACTAACATTTTAAATAAAAATAATTAATAAAAATGCTTTTAAAAAGTAGGTGAAACTATAGACTTGCTAAGCAATACTTGAGAATTCTCAGTTTCTCTAGAATTACTGGATTTACTTGTTTGAGTTAAAACATGTTTGAGTTAAAAGTTTAATATGTGTTTTATTCTATGAAGGTCTGATAACATGTCTTCTAAATTTAAAATTGAGTTATTATTATTTAGAGAATTTTCCTCCAAAAATGACAACTGCTTAGATTATCAAATATCTTAATTTGTTGCCACCACCAAACTACTTTATTCACTTTTCTGAAGTAAAAACTGTTAAAAATGAATACAAATATCTGAAACAATTGCATATTTATGTTAATAGATAGACTTGTCACCAGTAGATAGCAGAAATGAAGTTGTTATATATATATATATTTATTAGGGTTGCACAACAATGAAAAAAATTAGACATTGCCATATTTTGTTTTGCCACAATATATTTTGCGATATGAATATAATTTCACCATATGATTTGAATATCTCCATTTAGAAAGATTTCATTCATTCAGATCTTTTTATATAAAGTGCCTCTGCATAAATTTTAATAAATTACAATGAAAAATAAAAAAGAAACAGTTCTTTATGGTTTTCTGGGGAGTCTAACAGTATACAAGTACAGAAATTGAACAATCAAATGTAAAACAACACGGTCATCATTGCATAAATTATGAAAAAATTATAATATTAAATAATATCTTTATTTGTTAATCTTTATTAACTAATCTTATACTGCAATGTGACCATTGCAGTTACACATATTGTGATATCGATGCCCAAATGATATATTGTTCAGCCCTAATATATATATATATATATATATATATATATATATATATATATATATATATATAAGATTTTGACAGTATGATAACCTTAATAAAAATATCACGGTTTCACAATATTATGGTTACGGCTCTAAAATATGTTCTTTTTAAATGTCTGGCTAAAAAAAAACTATAAACTTTTTTCCCCCTTGAGCACAATATATTTTGTGTTGAGAAACATTTAAAATATGTGGGAAAAGTAAACGTCAGGCTAAATAATTCAAATGAATCATTGACTTCTGCTGTTTTCATTAACACTGATGTTTTACAATTTAAAATGGCATCTTTGGATATATTTTCTGCTTCTGCTTGAGATACTGATATCCTAAAAAACAACAAAACAAAAATGTAAAAAAAATAACTAATCATCTTACATACACCGAATGTTATATAGGAACAGCACAGCAGAACATTTGGGTGGCTTTAAAACCTTGACTTCTCCAAACTGCGGTATACCTTGAAAACGGTTATCGTCCCATTCCTTATATATATATATATATATATAAAACTCTTATTTCATTCCATATACAATTATTTTGCTTTAAAAAAAAAAACTATTAAATAATTAGCTAAAAGGAATAGCACATTTAATACAGACGCAATGCTTATATGCGTGATGTCACGGCTGTAAATGCATTTTCAGTGCAATGACATCACTCGTAGTCAGCAAACTGCCTAATTTAAATAAAAGAACACATGGCTTATAATGAACTACTAAGAGCACACCTTGAACACAAATTATTACACATTCAGCCTTTGATAAACAAAAACACTTCCAAGGAGTGTCACCCTGACTCTTACAATATATAATTGCTTAAATCTGTAGCTCTTCAAATTAAACATAATCTTGTAATTCTTAAAAAGGAACTAACATGCTGTACAAATTACACGTGAATCATCTTTCTCTCACACTTATGAATATAACCAGTAGCTTCCTGTAAGTGCCCCTCGCCTTATTCTCAGTCCTACAACAATGAACTTCATAACACCTCAATAAACACGAGTCACACCTCAACGAGATCTTTACACTGCTCTCCAGCAGGTTAAATAGCGCCCATACCTGCATTATTCAACCTATGAACTACAGTCATCATTCAAAGCATACAAGCCAAAACTATGCTACAAACAACACCCAAATTACTCTGCTGGATCAAAGCCAATTTACATCTTGATAAATCTACACACGCACAGTTTAATGCGAAGTGTTTCAACAACAGAGCTGATAAATCACCAGTAACATTCATGAGGGTTTTGTCTGAATCTACAGGTCTGTGTGACTGTCAAAAACACCTGAGAAGGTGAAACCATAAATATCTCCAAGCCTCTTCTATAGGCCGCAACTGTGACCAAACTCGTTTTAGTGTGAATTAACACTCATAAATGTGCAAACACAGACACGGATACGTTAATAAACGTCTAACATATATTTAGTGCTGCCGGTTTCTTTTTAAATATGAACTAATATGATAAAATGACACTAAACAGACGCAAAACAACCTGAGGCGACTTGTGCTAAAAGTGTTACGGACTCAAAAGTAAATGTGTTAGTCTGTCAGAGACTTGAGCATAATTCCTACATGTGCTTTATTAATAGTTATAAACAAGCGTTTTGAGGACTTAGATATCAGGTTTTAGACTCACAAGAACCAAAGCCCGTGTCGTGAGTTAGCGGTCAGGCTAACGGCTAAGAAAACAAGCAACTTCATTTGTTGACAGAATTAGCTGGCAGAGCTAACGCACAACAATATGAGCATTTCACCACAACGCTCTCCTAAAAGCGCCAACATCGAGCCTAATGATTCATTCAGAAATCCCTGTATAAATTACGCTAGGAAACAAAAGTTGACACTTCCTGGTTAATAGACTTGCGCTTGTTTTGGGGACTAGCGGGCTAATGAGGCTAAATGCTAAGCTAACGACTAGGGTCGCGAGAGTCCCGCGCCTCCCACCACAAAAAAAACGCCGTTGCGGGCGGCACACGCGACGGGGAGCGAGGCGGCATCGAGTCCGCGCTGCCGAGACACCGGCGGTACTCACGATCTGACTCGTGGCTCTTGCCATGGAAGTTTTCCGCAGGTAATTTATTTGGGATTAAATAATTGTGGAGACTGGAGTCATGGCCGCCCTCTCTGCGCCTTCGTTTCGCCGCTGTGACGTCACGCCACAACAACATTACTGCAGTCGAGAGGAAAAAAAATCTCGCGCGCCCCCAAACGGCGAATCCCGAACAGATTCCGTGGATCAATGCGAATTATGGAAGGGAGGATCCAACATTTATACTCGGCATGATTACATATCACTTTTGGATATTAAACATGGCTAAACCGTGTGCATAAACGTTGTACTTAAAAATAGGTGTCTAATTTTGGTGTCCTCATCAAATTTAATTTACGAATGTGCTTTTATATACCTCATTTATAGTAAATACAACCATGAAGTACTTGAATTAATCTGTTGTGGTAATTCTATAGTTGAACTATAGAAACTAATTACCTGATACTGTAATTCTGCAACTATTCATTTTAAATAAATATTAGAAGTGTCGATTAGATTAATTTCCTGTACAATTATTTAATATTGTTTGTTTTATTTCAGAAAATGTCCCAAAAGACATTATAATTTGAACGGCATCTATGCTTTTGCTCGTTTTTTTAATTATCCCGAGGTCTCCATTATCCTAGAGCAGACAGTATCCTGAGCAGATGCTGTGGTGGTCGTGAAGGAGTGGAGAGCATGAATTCCTGAAAGGCCCCAGTGACAGACCAGTCTCGGGTCATTCCGTGAGCCAGCCTGTACACCTGCCGGTGACCTACTCACACCTGCAGCTTCTCCACAATGGACGTCCAGCATTCTCCAGCCCCTGGCGCCTAGACTGCAGCTCTGCACAGGAAGTTTGGCCAGAGGAGAAATGGTCGTGCCCGACTTAGCCTGATTTCTCTTGTTTTTTTCCTTCACTTTCATCAATTGCTGAAGTTTTGTTCCTCACCACTGTCGCCACTGGCTGGTTTGGGACTTGTGGAGCTGCGCATCGATGGATTTGCTCTTCAGTGTTTGGACTTTCAGAAGTGAAAATTAAACCACACTGAACTGAACTTCAATCTACTAGAACTTTTATGTTGAGCTGCTTTGACACAATCTACATTGTAAAAGCGCTACAGAAATAAAGATAAGTAAAGTAAAAAGAATAGTATGGTATTAATAACTCCATGATGCTGGCATGTGGTAATCAAACTAGCTTACTAGCTTTTTACTTACTTAAAAAGATATGGTACTTGTGTTACATAAGTTATATGTTAACAAAACACCTGGCAAACATCTATTAAATACAGCCCATTACAAATGCTGTTTAAAATTGTATTGAAACATTTTATTCTACTTATAAGCAGTCGACACATTTTGTTTTGTGCATGTTATGATATTAATATCATGAGAAGATGCTTCTCGAGGGCGAAAAAGCACATTTTACACATGATAAAAAGTCTTTGGGGAAGTTGCTGACTCAAATCACGACACAGTATCTCGACATTAGCAAACACTCAGAAAACAGAAGTTTCCTTATGTCAAGTGAAGGTCAGTGTTACTAAATCAACCCTCGGTGTTTCCTTTTAAAATTACACAACTGCAGACTCCTGATCATTTTCTTGCTCTTCGCTCTTCTGTTCTTCCTCCTCCTCCTCATCATCATCATCTTCCTCTGATGTATTGTCACTCTCATCATATTTAGCCCTGAGTGTACAAAACAAACTCGGCTTACTGTATAGAAATTCAATATTTCAGCATTTAAATATCATTCATATTAAGGGAATAGTAACAATAAATGCGAGTCTTACTGGACTGGTCTGTTAAGGTTCACAAAATCTCTCCCTGAGTCCACGTCAAAAGGATCTAGAGGGGAAAAAAACAAACATTTACAGTATATCTTATTATTTAAAACCATTAAAGTCAAGATAAAATGTAAGTGATTGTCTCATTATCCCTAAATTGGCGTATAGTTGAAGTCAGAATTATTAGTCCCAATTTATTTTCCTATAACTGATTTCTTTTATCTTTGCCATGATGACAGAACATAAAATTTGACTAGATATTTTTCAAGATACTAGTATTCAGCTTACAGTGACATTTAAAGGCTTAACTAGCCTAATTAGGCAAGTTTGGGTAATTAGGCAAGTCATTGTATAGCAGTTGTTTGTTCTGTAGACAATCAAAAACAAATATTGCTGAAGGGGGCGAATAATATTGACCTTAAAATGTTTTTTTAAAAATTAAAAACTGTTTTTATTGTAGCCGAAATAAAACAAATAAGACTTTCTCCAGGAGAAAAAATATTATAGGAAATACTGTGAAAAATTCCTGAATCTGTTAAACATCATTTGGGAAATATGTGAAAAAGAAAAACAAATATTCACAGGAGGGCGAATCATTTTCACTTCAACTGTTTATCCAAGTGAAACTGCTTTTGTAAATATGTAGAGGGGGCTTAATTTGTGTACTGGAAGTTGATTGGATTGTTATTAGTGGATCTCATGTGATTGACAGGTTGACATGCCAGTAAACACCAATCAGAGAAGAGATGTGGTTAAAGAGAAAGTGGAAGTTGTTTTAACTAAATATTGTAATGTCATTTAGATTTCCTAATGCCTTTAAAGCATACCGATCTCCTCTTCCTGAGGTGTGGCACTCAGAAAGTCTTTCTCCACAGCCAACAGCTCCTCTTCTGACTGGCTGGAAGCGTAACGCTCTAGAAGAGTCTTGTTCAGCTCCAAAAATCCCAAACCCCACTTAAACTTCCTCAACAGGAGCACAGCAAGGTCACGAAATCCTGATGCATTAAATAAAGACATAGCTCACATAAATACACAAAGAAATGTCCATTATAATCTTGCTAAACCTAATCATTACACTATACTACAATTCAACACCTTAAAGGTAACAATTAGGGGTGTAACAATACATCTAGGCTAGTTTTTAACATCGAATGATGCTCTAGTCTAGTATTTAAACAGCAGAGGGAGCGCTAGGCAACTTTTTAACAACAGATGGCGCTCTAGGCTAGTTTTCAACAGCGAATGACGCTCTAGGCTAGTTCATAATATTAGACGGCACTCTAGGCTAGCTTTTAACAGTGGATGGCGCTCTAGGCTAGTTTTTACAGCAGATGGCGCTCTAGGCTAGTTTTTGACAGCAGACGGCGCTCAAGGCTAGTTTTTTACAGTAGATTGCAATAAAGGCTAGTTTTTAACAGTGGATTATGTTTTAGGCTAGTTTTTAACAGCAGACGGCGCTCTAGGATAGTTTTTACAGTAGATCGCAATATAGGCTAGTTTATAAAAGTGGATGATGTTTTAGGCTAGTTTTTAACAGCAGACGATGCTCTAGGCAAGTTTTTACAGCAGATGGCGCTCTAGGCTAGTTTTTACAGAAGACGGCGCACTAGACTAGTTTTTTACAGTAGATTGCAATATAGGCTAGTTTTTAACAGTGGATGATGTTTCAGGATAGTTTTTAACAGCAGACGGCGCTCAAGGCTAGTTTTTTTACAGTAGATCACAATATAGGCTAGTTTTTAACAGTGGATGGTGTTTTAGGCAGGTTTTTAACAGCAGATGATGCTCTAGGCTAGTTTTAATTATTAATGTAAACACAACACTCATGTAAATTGCTTAAACCTTCCTAATTTATGAATAATTATTTTAGGTTTAAGTTTTTATTTGTAAGGAATTGGATGCAGGCAGAGTACAGCTGTTTATAAAGCCTAGAGCGCCATCTGCTGTTAAAAACTAAGCTCAGAATCCATTCAAGATAGAATAGTGGTGTATTATAGTGGTGGAGCAGACGGCGCTCTAGGCTAGTTTTTACAGCAGACGGCGCTCTAGG
>CAIGQW010054880.1:522783-534578 GCA_903798125.1 Danio choprae
ATAGGACTTTTATTCTTGCAGAATTAAACCCGGAAATGTAGCATAATATTTTTTGGTTTACTGTCAGCGCCGCAATTTTAAAAATTACGAACGTTTTGATGCATATTTCGAGTTTTAGGTTTTATTTAAACGGTTAAAATAACATTTACATATTAATTTAAAACTATATCATCCTCTCTATTACTATTTAAACTATTAAATATATTGTCCTTTTTCGATAATTCATACGTTTCACAAGCGACGAATTCATGAAACATAGTATCATCCTCAGCTGCACTCTTCCCATCGCTGATGTTTTCAGTTCTGTCACATGAACACACAGAAGAAAGATACACAGAAATGTAGTTTTACATACAAATACCAGGATTTCACGAGTTATGGAGTTTGTAAATTTTATATTGTGTCTGTTTTATCTGACAACACTAGGTAAGTGTAACAAATCGACTTATTTATAATTGTATTATCAGATAATTGAATCAACATAGCGTTGAACATGCGGAACTGAAAGTGTTTTAATGTTTTTGTCTTTACGTTTAGGTAATAACATTGAGCTGTGGTGTTTTTATGTGTTATTTTTCAGTGGCTGTCACGTCAGGAGGGAAGATGAAGATAGTAGAGGAACCTAATACATTTGGGTCAGCTTTCCAACAGCTCCTAAAACATTTTCCAGCTCAAATATAAAATAATTGTATTCAAAATCTCCTATTTTTTCTTTTTCAGACTGAATAATCCACTTGTGTCTCAGACTAGTCGATTGCAGGCTAAAGTCAGTCCATCTCCAGTGTCTGGACCTGCACATCTGCACAGACTGACAGGAAAATGCTTCAACTACATTGAGGCAACGTTAGTAACATTTGTTTACCACATTAAAAAATATATAAATATACATATCTGGTAGATATGTCTTATGCCATGTTAATATATATTGTTGAAGACATGAAAACATAGTAATTGTTTTTGTAAAACTACTGTATAACATTTTAGTCTACTCTTTTTTGCACAAAAGGATAAAACTAAACAGGACATGTTTTAATATATGGAGGAAAACGTAAGTTAAAAGGATGGTTCACTCATAAATGAAAATTCTGTCATCATTTACTCACTATTTACTTGTTTCCAACCTTTATGAGTGTTTATTCTGTTGAATACAAAAGAAGATATTTTGAAGAAAGCTGAAAACCTGTAACCATTGACTTCCATACTATTTGTTTTTCCTACTACGGGGGTCAATGGTTACAGGTTTTCAGCTTTCTTCAAAATATCTTCTTTTGTGTTCAACAGAAGAAAGAAATACATAAATGTTTGGAAGCACTTGAGACTAGAATAAACAGTGAGTAAATTTTAATTTTTGGGTGAACTACCCCTTTAAATATTGATCACACTTTAATTGTTTTGCTTCTCTTTTCATCTTCGGCCCATGTTTATTATTTTATATGTGTTTTTACTTTGTCATGTACGACAGTGAATGTGAATTTTGTGCAATTGAAATAAAAACGAACCAATTTTCTTCTGTTTTTTTTTAGATACAAATATGTGTTTTGTCCATTTCATAATGTGACTCAGCATGAACAGAGTTTCCGCTGGAACGCATACAGCGGTATACTGGGGTAATGTTTTAATAAAAGTCTTTTTAAAATTTTAATTATGCATCTAGCTTATATTATTGCCTATCATTTATAGCTAATCATTATTTAAGAGTGCTTTTGTGTGTATGTGTAGTGTTTGGCACGAATGGGAGATTGAGAATAACACATTTACTGGCATGTGGATGCGAGAAGGAGATTCATGCGGAAATAAGAACAGACAGACCAAGGTAGGAGATGCTTTTGTTATTCATTCATTCATTTCCCTTCAGCTTAGTCTCTATTTCAGACGTCGCCACAGCGGAATGAACCGCCAACTATTCCAGCATATGTTTTACGCAGCGGATGCCCTTTCAGCTGTACTGGAAAACACCTATACACACTTACATTCACACACACACTACAGCCAATTTAGCTTATTCAATTCACCTATAGCGCATGTGTTTGGACTTGTGGGGGAAACTGGAGCACCCGGGGGAAACCCACGCCAACACAGGGAGAACATGCAATCTCCACACAGAAATGCCAACTGGCCCAGGCGGGACTCGAACCAGCAACCTTCTTGCTGTGAGGCGACAGTGCTAACCACTGAGCCACCGTGCTGCCCTGCTTTTGTTATATATTTTAGTATAAGTATATTTTTATGAATGTAGCTATATTTCCAGTAAATGCTGACATATTTTGTTATTTTATGTCTGCATTGAAGGTTCTCCTGGTGTGTGGAAGCATCAGTAAACTAGCTGGCGTTTCAGAGCCACAAACGTGTGTTTATTCTCTAACATTTGAGACGCCACTGGTCTGCCATTCACACTCCCTCTTAGGTAAGTTAAACATTGTGCGTTAATAAAGTAATTAGACTAGTTGAACCTTAAAGGAACACTCCACTTTAAAAAAAAAAAAATAGGCTCATTTTACAACTCCCCTACCATTTTTGAATCCATTCAGCCGATCTCCGGGTCTGGTGGGAGTATTTTTTGCTTAGCTTAGCATAGATCATTGAATCGTATTAGACCATTAGCATCTTGGTCAAAAATTCCAAAGAAGAGTTTTGATAATTCTCCTATTTTCAGCACTGCATTTGAAAATAGTCCCCAGCTAGGTAACATCACTGCGTAATATCATTGCGCCTGCTGCAGCCATGGTACGGCAACAAAATCCTTTGATTATTACGCCAGAATGAGAGTATAGTACCTAGCCATATCAGCTTAGAAAATAGTAACTTCATTATTTGTTGGTCATAGAACACGATGTAACTATGGAAGAGTTAAGCTTTAAATGGGAAAATTATTGAAACACTTTTTTTTTTTTTTTTTTGAGCGAGATGCTAATGGTCTAATCCAATTCAATGATCTATGCTAAGCTAAGCTAAAAGTGCTCTCGCCAGACTTGAAGATTGGCTGAATGGATTAAAAACTTGTAAAACTCAAATGTTTAACTCTAGGGGAGCTGTAAAATGAGCCTATTTTCAAAAGTGGAGTGTTCATTTAAACTCTATTTAAAGTAGTCAGTCTCACTGTGCTCTGGTGTGTTTTCAGTGTATCCGGTTTTAAGTGAGAAATTACAGAAGGAATGGGATGAAATTGCACAATCTCGATATGAAGAACTCATCACAGAACAGGTAACACAAATAAACACTTGCTAACTATGTTTACATTTTGAGTAGCCAAGTTTCTTTTAATGAAGTCCTGGATTCACTAACAAGGTTTAGAATAAGCCAGGATAAGGCCATAGTTCAATTAAGACATTATATATATATATATTTTCCTATAAATGTGCCTGGTTTTATAAATCACTGGTGTATGTTATTATCACTGGTGTCCATCTTGAAGGAAAAAAAAAGGCTATTACTTTATTTATAAAAGTATTTTGAACCACTTGAGTGAGTAAATGAATTAATATTTTTGGGTGAACTGTGTCTTTAACAAGCTCAAATGTCAATATCATTCATCTGAATTGCAAAGTCCATGTCACAACATAATGCTTTCTAAACTGCTGATTTCTCATCTAGTGTTTTTATTCCATGTTCAACAGGATACAAAGCTTCTGTAATGAACTTAAAGTCTGCGTGAAATCAAAATGTACAATGTTATTCTTAGGGTGAATAATTAATCAGTGCAAGTTAATCCACAGAAAAATGTGTTTGTTTTGGTAATCTTCAATCAAAGTCTGAGTATTTGCTTCTGCTTTTGGAGGCGGTCCTTCTGTTGACGTCAACATGAGGGCTTCCATAGCAACTGTATATAAATATTCTGAACTACGGCCCTCTAAACACCGTTAGTTTGCTATGAGGGAATGATGTGCAAAAGAAAGCCCCGCCCCTTACTCAATATTTAGTCTCAGTTAGAAGCCAATCAGCATATTGAAATAAGACTCAGCAACTTCCAGTACACGCGAACTTTAAGAACATAATTTTAAAGGCATGTGTGTGTGTGTGTGTGTGTGTGTGTTTAGGGTTATAATAAGCTGCTGAAGGAGCTGTTTGAAGAGGCTGGGTTTCTGAGAAAAGCTCAGCAGCAGAAAGCAGAGGAGAGCGTGACGTCTGTCTCGCATCACAGTCTGGAGCAGTGCACACAGGTCAGAGATGTAAATACTGGACGCTTCACTCTGCTGTACTGCTGCCTCCGTTGTAAACAAGTGTGTTTGTTTTAACAGGACTTCGAAAAGCAGCGAACAGAGATTGAACGGCTTCAATCACTCCTAAAACAACACAACGTCTCCTATGAAGTGACAGCAGGTGAGACGCATACAGTGATTCAGCTCATCTCATAGACTCTGGTAGATGCAAGTTATTTTAAGTGTGTGAAATTGACATTTATTTTGCTAGAGCACGTTGTTATTCTTTATGTGAACAATTAATCTGTGCAAGTTAATCCACTGGAAAAAAATGTAACCTTCAATCAAGGTCGGACAATTTGCTTCTGCGTTTGGAGCAAGTGGCAATTTGGTAGTGACTGAAACTGCAATTCATCAACTGGCCACTGGGGGGCTGGCTCCAAAAGGGAGTAAATCGCCATAGACTTCAATGTTTAAATGCCCAACTTTACAGCAGAAAAAAAAGATGTTTACTGCCTGGTACAAAAAAAAGGTTTTGACGTATATAGCTAATATTATCCTTCATGACAATTAAAGCATAATTTAAAAAAAATAAATTTATATTTTACTTAAAATTCAGCATAATTAAGGGCGGGGCCTGTTTAGTGACGGGTATCTTCTGCTAGCTGTCACCTCACCTCTGCAGCTCTCACCTTTTAGCCACTGAACTTGGCATATATATCATATTTATACTTTTGTTTTATGTGGCTTACTTGTAGCTTCATTTGCACTCTTCAAAACCCGACAGGTGACATCCGGGACATTACGTCCATATTTTTTACAGTCTATGGTTTGAAGTGGTGGTTCTTCTCTGATGACGTCAGTTTGATGGCTTCAGTCACAACATTCTTAACCACACCCCTGTTAACATTAGTTTGCTACAAGGGAATGATGCACAAAAAGAAAGCCCCGCCCCCTACTCAATATTCAGTTTCACTTGGAAGCACATCAACATACTGAAATAAAAGTCTTTAGGTCTTTAAAGTGACAGTTCACCCAAAAACTCACCTTCAGTCCCAGTCTATTCAACATGATGATTTTTTTCTCCAGTAGAACATTATTATTATTACTATTATTATTGCATACTGTAAAAATAGCTGTCACTTTAACAGTCGAAGTCTCATTGTCATGCACTTTTCACTTATTGCACTTTACCTGCTATGTTCCCTTATTTGTATATTGTATTTTTGTCTCTAAATATGACTAAAATTATTTATATTTATTGTACATTTACATTCCACTTGTAGTGTTTTTGTTATCTGTATGCACAACGGGTCTGAGAGTAACATAATTTCAATTCTCTGTATGTGTGGACAGAGTTGACAATAGAACTGACTTTGCCTATGAACAGTATTTGTTGAAGCCATGAATGTGTATCACTTGTGCTCAAACAGGTAAAATAAACCAGTCATATCTTCTCTCTCTCTCTCTCAGACGGGACAGAGGATCGGGGTCACACTGATTCTTCACCCATCCAGGACCAGCACCTCCGTGGAGATGGCGGCTTCATTGCTGATCTGCACTGAAATCACAAAACACAGCTAATCTGAGCATTCAGGGCAATAATGTGACTATGAGATGATGATATTTAATGGGTTTTAAGCTTTGGACTTGATTCAGTCTGACCTGACAATTAAAAAGAAAGTTTTTATGACACAAAATATGCTTACAGTGTCAATGCTAAACATTTTTGGCTTAGATTGCAATGGATTAAAAAAAAACAGCCTTTTCACAAACATATTTATCATATATATGGGAAAGTGTGGTCATTGGTGATCCATAATATACAAGTCAATGGCTATCGGCACTTTGAGAGTCAAAAAAAACACATGCAGGCAAAACTAAATGTATAACCGCGGCTCCTGTAGATAGACTGATGTCTTAAGATGAGAAATGATTGGTCTGTGCAAGAAACTGAACATTATTTACAACATGATTACCTTTAATCCACAGCCATGGCAAACAGTCTTTAGCGTGTTCATGACATCTGACAAAAATATATTTAAATAATTCAATAAAGGCAGCACGGTGGCGCAGTGGGTAGCACAATCACCTCACAGCAAGAAGGTCACTGGTTCGAGCCCCGGCTGGGTCAGTTGGCGTTTCTGTGTGGAGTTTGCATGTTTTCCCCGTGTTGGCGTGGGTTTCCTCCGGGTGCTCCGGTTTCCCCCACAAGTCCAAAGACATGCGCTATAGGTGAATTGGGTAAGCTAGAATTGTCCGTAGTGTATGAGTGTGTGTGGATGTTTCGCAGTGATGGGTTGCAGCTGGAAGGGGATCCACTGCGTAAAACATATGCTGGATAAGTTGGCGGTTCATTCCACTGTGGCGACCCCAGATTAATAAAGGGACTAAGTCGAAAAGAAAATGAATGAATGAATAATTCAATTAAAAAATAGATTTTTCTGACTATTATTTAACCCCTTAACTGTCACCATCCAGACATTTGTTTTCAATCACAACAAATGAAAACTTTTGTTCTGACCAATTGTCATTTTCTATTAAAAATGCTCTAAATGATAATCTTTTGTTAGGAAATTCGAAAGACTTTTAATATAAATATGTGTGTCTTTGTGTGTATTTTAAGTGGAAAAAACAATAGGCTACATTTAAAACCAAAATATAGCTATGAAATCTTGTAATTAGTCCACGATGACAGACGTTTATAATACACTAGACCTTCAATTAACTACTCAGACTTGCCTTGAGAAGGCGTGAATGGATCTAGGGTTGATGAATGGTTTATGAACATGTTTTAAAATGATTCGTAATCACTGAAGTAAAACATTCAGATTAAAAGAGTTGGCGGGGAAATGTCATCTAAATCGCCTCAAGAAAAGGTAACAGTAGTTTCTCATTAAACTCAGGTCTATTTCACTACACAAACGTCAGATACTTTTGGGAATGACTCAATGTAATCGATGACAGGAGTCGTTTAATCAACCGATAAATCAATTAACTGTCCGAACGAACCGAATCGCTGAAGTGAACTGCGCTCTAATGCTACAAGCGGCACCACTAGATGGCGGCATTTAAAGCTTCATGTCCCCCCCCCCTCAGTTTTCCACCTCGTGTAAACAAACCAAGCACTTTAGCCAATAAACCAGTGCCATCTATACAGAAATACTAACACTCTGTATTATTTGTATTAATTCACTTAACTACCCAGACTTGCCTTGAGACGCTGTGAATGAATCTTGGGTTGATGTTTGATTCATGAACCTGTTTTAAAATGATTCGTTACTGTAAATCATTGAACTAAAATAAAACATTGAGATTAAAAGAGCTGGTGGGAAAATGTCATCTAAATCGCCTTAAGAAAAGGGAACAATAGTTCCTCATTAAACTCAGGTCTATTTCACTACACAAACGTCAGATACTTTTGGGAATGACTCAATGTAATCGATGACAGGAGTCGTTTAATCAACCGATAAATCAATTAACTGTCCGAACGAACCGATTCGCTGAAGTGAACTGCGCTCCAATGCTATCAGTACTGGGTTTAATTAGTTATAAATTGACTATAATCAATTTACTTTATCTGAAAATGTAAGAAAAATACTTTTCATTTTTGATTTAGCGGCACCACTAGATGGCGGCATTTAAAGCTTCATGTTTTCCCCCCCTCAGTTTTCCACCTCGTGTAAACAAACCAAGCACTTTAGCCAATAAACCAGTGAGCCAATAAACCAGTGCCATTTACACAGAAATACTCTCCTCACACAGTCTGTATTATTTGCTCATGTCCAATTCTTCCTTTTCTTTGCCTTGACCATCAGTAGACAGCAAAACAAACAGCCCAGACCACAGACAAACCCTTGGAGCTGTGTGTGTATGTGTTTTCTCTCAGGCGGTGAAGATGCTGCTTCTGTCTGCCGAGATGCATCTTGTTAGAAACAGGCAGAGGAGGAAAAACCTTCATAAAGTTCAGCTGAAAATGACCAGACCGTGAAAAAAGGAAATCCAATTACACAGAGACAGCAGCGCCCGCGGAGAGCAAATAAAACCGCTTTTTTTACTTCAGCGTTTGCAAAACATGCCACTGTCGGTGTGTTCTGTATTAAATGGACAGCTCACCCACAATTTCTGCCATCTTTCATTCATCCTCCACTTGTTCCAAACCCGAGTTTCTTTCTTCTGTTGAATATACTGAAGAATGCTGGAAAGGTATTTTTGTTCCTGCTATGGATGTCAATTCTTGAGAATATCTTGTTTTGTGTTTGCATAATTAAGATAGAATCTTAATTATGTGTATTTTGAGTGTGTCTGTATGTGACTAAACACAATATAATGTGGATATGCGTACAATAATACACTCACAGACACGTTATGCACATACATACACACGCACGACACACACTCACCCACTTATCAAGTTGTCTGGTCTCTGGTATTGTTGGCTGTGTGTTGACATGCCAAACAAACTTGAAAAACTTGAACTTGAGTGTAAGGAAATGGTGAGGACGGCTTTATTTTTGGGTGAACTGTGCCTTTAAGGTGAAATTATTGGTGTGCGGTAAACATGTTCTGGATCAAATTCAACATCTCTTGCATTATAGTTGATCAAAATCACACTGTAGAAGAAAAACTAATCAAAAAGCTGTAAAAATGAACAATAAGTGAATTTCACAAATTAATTTCGAGAGGAGCACGTCGACTACAGCTGATTATTGCTAATCATTAGCTAGTCTATCAGATCATTCCAAACTACTATAAATATCCTGCCTAAACTTCATTCCCTATCTTCATTCCCTATATCCTTCCCTTCTCCCTCCTCCTCAATTCTATGATCGGGCGACACGGTGGCTCAGTGGCAGCGGGAGGGCCAAAGGTTCAAGTTCTAATAGAAGCAGTCTGCACTCTCTGCGCGAAGTTTGCATGTTCTCCCCGTGTTCGCGTGGGTTTTCCTCGGGTACTCCGGTTTCCTCCCACAGTCTAAAAACATGTACATAAACGAATTGTAATAACAGTCACAAGCACACAAAAAAACGAACTGGGGGCTCTCGAGAAATACCTGATCTCGTATCCCTCCTAATGCTCATTGACCAGGCGGGAACCTTGGGCTCGTCTTTCTCCGAGCTCAGGGTTTTCTCCCGGGACAGCATGCCAAACCTGCTATCATAGTCGAGCATTATCTAAGTGTGAACTCTTGAACCACAAAAAATAAATAAATCACAATTTAAATAAGAAATATAAAAAATATGCTTATTTCATTTATTATTATTACCAACTTTAGGTTTACATCTCAATTGCCATTCATGAACTGACAATATATATTACATTTGAAAGAGTGTCTGCCAAATTCATAAATGCTCATTTAAATAGTCAAAGTGGGTAGTTAATAAAATTAAAATGCAATAAAATGCATAAACGCCTCACGGTGGCGCAGTGGGTAGCACGTTCGCCTCACAGCAAGAAGGTCGCTGGTTCGAGCCTCAGCTGGGTCAGTTGGCGTTTCTGTGTGGAGTTTGCATGTTCTACCCATGTTGGCGTGGGTTTCCTCTGGGTGCTCCGGTTCCCCCCACAAGTCCAAAGACATGCGGTATAGGTGAATTGGGTAAGCTAAATTGTCCGTAGTGTATGAGTGTGAATGAGTGTGTGTGGATGTTTCCCAGAGATGGGTTGCAGCTGGAAGGGCATCCGCTGCGTAAAACATATGCTGGATAAGTTGGCGGTTCATTCCGCTGTGGCGACCCCAGATTATTAAAGGGACTAAGCCGAAATGAAAATGAATGAATGAAATCATCATTTTCGTTTATACTTACAACCACAAATACTTTACAAAAGTTTCAAAATAAACTTCCCATGAAAAATTCTCACCAAAACAATTACATCAATCATTTAAGACCTGAAAAACTGAACTAAGCCTACTACTGCTTTTGCTCCTAAAATGCTTTTGCTGCTTTTTCAAACTACGTAAATAAGAGTTGAACCAACACAATTCTTAAGTTTTGTTTTTACAGTGTATTACAAAACAAAAGCATGATACACTCTTAAAAACACTGGGTTCACTGTTGCACACAAACAATTCCTTCATATTGTCCCAACCCAAGCCAATTAAGTTACATTTTCATTCATTCATTCATTTTCATTTCGGCTTAGTCCCTTTATTAATCTGGGGTTGCCACAGCGGAATGAACCGCCAACTTATCCAGCATATGTTTTACGCAGCGGATGCCCTTCCAGCTGCAACCCATCACACATGAGAAACATCCACACACACTCATTCACACACATACACCACAGAGAATTTAGCTTACCCAATTCACCTATAGCGCATGTCTTTGGACACCAACACGGGGAGAACATGCAAACTCCACACAGAAATGCCAACTGACCCAGCCGAGGCTCGAACCAGCGACCTTCTTGTTGTGAGGCGATCGTGCTACCCACTGCGCCACCGTGAGGCCTAAGTTACATTTTTTCTTTCACAAATTAAGCGGATTGAACAGAAAACAAATAAGTTGTGCCAAATAAATCTCAAGAGTTGTGTTGTTTTGGCTCATTTTAAACAAGTAGTTTGAACAAGCAGCAAAAATCTTTTTTATATATTGTATAAGGTCTCTTGTTGAAAGCAAAAAGGACATTCTTCACTGCTACTCTGACTTATAATTGAAACAAAGGCATTCACAGCTATGGCGCTATGCAAAATTCTCCACTGCAAGCCCCCCACTTTCTTTGAGAGAGAAAGAGAGAGAGCGAGTGACCTTATTCTAAAGCTCTGGAGAGATGAAACTCTGCCTGCAGGACAACCTCTGCCTCACAATGACGCACTCAAAGGGTGCAACCAGTTGGAGATATTTATATCAGGGTTGTGTACATTAGATCATCAGTGGGTCCAGAGCTGCAGATGACTCATTAGACCCCCCGGTTAACATCTGACTGCTTCCACTGGCAGCTCTGCAGTTCTGCTTCGGCACACGCTGCTCAGATTCTTGGAGAAAAACCATTTGGCCAGTTCATTTCAGTCTCTCATGTTTCCGCTTCTAAATCTTTCAGGGCTCTTTAAATGCAAATAAGCTGCTGCTCTTCCCCGCCCCCTTTCCAGAAGAGGATGGAGCCTTTACAGCTTGTGCCTCAGTTATTGAAATAAAAACAAACAAAACATTATGCACTAAACAGTATAAAAAGCATAATAGGGTCCCTTTAAAGTGCCCTTATTATGCTATTAGGATAGTTGGGAGATCTATCTAGGACAGATGGCTCTACCCTGCTCTCATTGGTCAGATGACTCTGGCTCTACTCTACTCTGATTGGTCAGATGGCTATACTCTACTCTCATTGGTCAGATGTTTTTGTCTCCACTCTGCTCTGATTGGTCTTATGCCTATACTCTGCTCTCATTGGTCAGATGACTTTGGCTCTACTTTGCTCTCATTGGTCAGATGAATTTGGCTCTACTTTGCTCTCATTGGTCAGATGATTTTGGCTCTACTCTGCTCTCATTGGTCAGATGGCTATACTCTACTCTGATTGGTCAGATGGCTCTACTTTGCTCTCATTGGTCAGATGACTCTAGTCTGCTCTGATTAGTCAGATGGCTATACTCTACTCTCATTGGTCAGATGGCTCTACTCTACTCTCACTGGTCAGATGGCTCTACTCTGATTGGTCAGACGG
>CAIGQW010054880.1:571676-607571 GCA_903798125.1 Danio choprae
CACACACACACACACACACACACACACACACACACACACAAAGATACAGTGTCACACTCTAAAAATAGACATGACAAAAATATTAAAATTAGATGTCTGTCCAGACATGTGCCAAATCTGGCACAGAAGTACTGCTTTATAAGTTGTACATAAAGAGAACCATTGTTAAGTAGTGTTAAAGTACAATCACACTGGGAAAAAAGCTTTCAGTTATAATTATAATCTTTCAATTATAAAGTCTCTTTATACAACTTAGCTTTTAACATGTTGTATTATTATATTAAAGTAGTCAGTTAAAGCTTTTAAAGTGTGTTTTAAGTTAATGTTGATATACAGTTTTTTTATTATATTGTATTGTTATTATATTGCTATTTATTATGTTGTTTTTTATAAGAACATTTTCTATGTCTATATTATTTTCTACTTCTTTATTGAGGTTAGCCTTTTCTTTTTTAATGGTGCAATTATAAAATTCATTCATTAATTTTCCTTCGGCTTAGTCCTTTTATTCATCAGAGGTCACCACAGCGGGATGAACCGTCAGTTTATCCAGCATATGTTTTACGCAGCGGATGCCCTTCTAGCTGCAACCTAGTATTGGGAAACACCCATACAAACTCATTCACACACATGCAATATGGCCAATTTAGTTTATTCAATTCACCTATAGCGCATGTCTTTGGACTTGTGGGGGAAACCAGAGCACCCAGAAGAAACCCACGCCAACACAGGGAGAACATGCAAACTCCACACAGAAATGCCAACTGACCCAGCCGGGACTCGAACCAGCGACCTTCTTGCTGTGAGGCGACAGTGCTAACCACTGAGCCACCGTGCCACCCTCTGTTATTTTCTAAGAAATTCATTCATTCATTTATTTTCTTTTCGGCTTAGTCCCTTTATTAATCTGGGGTCGCCACAGCGGAATGAACCACCAATTTATCCAGCATATGTTTTACGCAGTGGATGCCCTTCCAGCTGCAACCCATCACTGGGAAACATCCATACACACTCATTCACACACACACATTCATTCATTCATTCATTTTCATTACGGCTTAGTCCCTTTATTAATCTGGGGTCGCCACAGCGGAATGAACCGCCAACTTATCCAGCATATGTTTTACGCAGCGGATGCCCTTCCAGCTGCAACCCATCTCTGGGAAACATCCATACACACACACACACTACGGACAATTTGGCTTACCCAATTCACCTGTACCGCATGTCTTTGGACTTGTGGGGGAAACCGGAGCACCCGGAGGAAACCCACGCGAACACGGGAAGAACATGCAAACTCCCCACAGAAATGCCAACTGACCCAGCTGGGACTAGAACCAGCGACATTCTTGCTATGAGGCGACAGTGCTAACCACTGACCCACCGTGCCGGCCTCTGTTATTTTTTAAGAAATGAAAATGAAAAAGTTTTATAGCCATTCTTGCTGAATTTTTCTTGAAATTTCTGCTCTGTGAAGGTGATAATTATCACAAGATCACACAGTGGTCTGAAAATCTTCCTCTAAATACCTCAGTGTTTAACTGATTTAACTCTTTATACAACTTGGCTTTTAATATTTTGTATTATTATATTAAAGTATAGTCATAAAGTTAGTAATATTTTAATAAGAATATTTTCTACATAACATTTGAGGTCAGTCGGCTGGGCCAGTTGGCGTTTCTGTGTGGAGTTTGCATGTTCTCCCCGTGTTGGCGTGGGTTTCCTCCGGGTGCTCCGGTTTCCCCAAGTCCAAAGACATGCGGTACAGGTGAATTGGGTAAGCTAAATTGTCCATAGTGTATGAGTGTGAATGGGTGTGTGTGAATGTTTCCCAGAGATGGGTTGCACCTGGAAGGGCGTAAAACATATGCTGGATAAGTTGGTGGTTCATTCCGCTGTGGCGACCCCAGATTAATAAAGGGACTAAGCCGAAATGAAAATGAAAAAGGTTTTACTGCCATTCTTGCTGATTTTTTATTTAAATTTATACTCTGTGAAGGTGATAATTATCACAAGATCACACAGTGGTCTAGAAAACGTTCTTGAAATAAGCCTTTACTCCAAATACCACGGTGTTTAATTGATTCAACGTTTTACAAGGAGCAGGTGAGATCTCTTAAACATTTTACATTGCATGCGCACAACAACAGTTGCCAATTTTGTTTCATGTATCACTCCAGACGTCTGTAATGCGCTACACATCGATGATTCAAACATCCTGTGTGCCAGAATGAGTCAACATCTCATTCACAAATAAGAGAACAGATGCTTGCATACGCACGCCAAACACATCCTGAAACACCCAAAGACTTTCCCTTCAACATGACAACATGACAGCGCTTTCTTATAATCAGCCTGTCAAACACTCCCCAGGAGTCCTGAGCTTACCTGCGGGAACCATATGGAGAAACAACGCCGAGAATTGTGGGAGAGAGACATTTCTTCCAGTCCAATTCCTCACACACAGATCAACAGCCCCATCAGGGTCCAGATGTCCCGCCATCAGGTCTGAAACTGCCATCAAACCGGCTGTGAAAACAAGAACAAGTGTCAGAGGTAAAAAACAGAGCGAATAAGAGTTCAATGGAGCTCAAAGCCATTGTGATGTGATCTGTAATCCAAGAAAGATGACAGGGAAACGAGATGATTTAAAACGGCGAAATGAATGAAGCGGAAAAACTAGGCCACCTTTATTCTCTCTAAACCACCTCATAGTTTCTCTCGCTGCTTTTTGTTTTCCTTGTGGCCTTTGTAGAATGCAGATATTTCAAGAGTTCACACTTAGCTGATGATTGGTTATAAAGCTTGTTTGGCATGCTGTCCCGGGAGAGAGCCCTGAGCTCATAGATCCTCGAGCCCGGGGCTCCCTCCCGTTTGCAAGGCGAGAGGGGAGTTTGAGCTCAGGTAGATCTCGAGAACTCCCCTGCTGTAGTAGCTAATGAACAGATAGTGATTGCTCTTGAGATGACTACTTACTAGCATGTCTATGATGCCGAGTTGGATTAGTCAATTAACTTAAGTTGCATGTTTTTGGACGGTGGGAGGAAACCGGGGAACCCGGCGGAAACCCACGTAAGCATAGGGAGAACGTGTAAACTCCACACAGAAACGTCGACTGGCTTGGTAAGGACTAGAACCAGTGACGTTCTTGCTGTGAGGCAACATTGCTAACCACTGGGCCACCGTGCCACCCATCTAGGAAAGGAGGAGTAGGGGTGGAAGGGGGGATTCTTCAAAACAAAGATGGCTGTGATATGAAACTTAGGGTATTTATAGTGGCTTAGGAATCGTTTGATTGGTGAATCATGAGTTGGATAACGCGGGACCAGCCGCAGCAATCATAAGCACGTGATCCTCTCCAAATTAGTTCATAAATAAACTTCACTTCATAATATTTTTGGATATTATTTAATTACTGAATAATCTGTAAATTATTCAGAATGCTAGAGGTTGTTAAGAGTCCATTTGTATTAACAAAAACGAAATCTGAGATTAATGTATTGATTAGCTGTAGGCTATAGAACAGTCATTTGAAACGCTGTCGTACAGTTTTATGCCTGGATTTCATAAACAGCCTTGCATTTACTAACACAGACTATATGTGAAGTATTTGAAAGTAATTCGTGTATTCCTCCTGTAGAAAAACGTCATAAGAACAACGCATAGGGGCTCAAAGTATTACAACAGTGTTTTTAAAAGACTAAACACTTTATTGATATAGTACACAACCAAGCACATGGTCAGAAAGAGTCGCGCAGATAATGAAGTATTAAGCGTTTCTCCCAAAGAAAAGCCCGTCTAAGCAAAATGCTAGCAGGCGTCTGTAGCACCGCTCACACTCCGCCTCTTTGCCCTTATTTGGTTACCCCTGGCTGAAGCGATGACGCACAAACAAAATGGCGCCGGTTGGCCACGCCCACTTGTAGCCTCTTTTGCGCTCTTCAGAAACCTATGGGTGACCTCACAGATACTACATCCATATATTTTACAGTCTATAGTTTGACCCATTGCTAACATCCTTATGGCTAATATTTTACCATGTTTATCGTGTTGCTACCTTTTCTGTTACATTGCAAAAACAAGTCGCAAGCAACATGCTAAAAAAAATGTTTGTAGCATTGCCAACACTTTGCTAACTTTTTTTTAGCATCATTCATTTTCATGGTCCTAGGATGTTTTATTGCTTGCATGTTTTCGCCAAATTGCTAGTATGTTTTAACATGTTTCTAAAATGTGTGCATTGTTTTGACGCATTACTAGCATGTTTTTGCTCCAGTTTAACATACTGCTAGCTTATTCAAGACTAGATTAGTTGAATTATTAAGAGATGAATAAATTCAGTCCCTCTACACTATGTAATAACAGTTTTTGTGATAGTGATAATTAGCACACCGGTGATGCATCTCCTCAAAGACCTTAAAAAACATAATAAACCTTAGTGTAAATCACTGTACCACCACAAACATGTGCTGTATTTACTTGTGGCTCTGTGCGTAGGCTGGTTTGGGTGTGATGTGTCTGCCAAAAACAGCTTTTGGCAGCTTCGGCAGAACATGAGGAACCAGCAAGAGTACAGGAATTACACATAGAACAAGGAAGTGATACAAATACAATATGTTCAAGACTATACAAAGAGATCCAAAGAGAAATTGATTTGATTATCTATCATCCCTGAGTCTACTAGTATTATGTCTGCAATATATAGGGCAGGAATATCTGTCTGACCTACTACATTTGACAAAGTGTGCAGTACAATGTGCTAGTTAGTGCAGTGCAGAAGGCTTAACCTTTTATTTAAAGTGTGATGAATGACCCGGAAGCAAAATCTGCATAAGATACTGGTTGCATGCAATATTTCATGTACTATTTTTTTATATTAAGCAACAAGCAGTAGTCTATATATACGGGACAGTACTCATTAAGCATTATATTGGGATATCTGTTCAAAAATGGCAAGAAATGTTAATAAAAATGCAACTGTAACACTAAAACATAAAAGTCTGATATATGGCATTATATGCAAATATATGACTTACAATTATTGCTTGGATTTATCATATATAAAATATATATCATATATCAAACTAAGTATTTAAAAATTTGCCATTTTAACAATTAGAATTACAAATATGTTATGTAATATGTTCAAATATATTATCCATAATTATATTTTCCATATATATACATGTATATGTATATATATATGTGTGTGTGTATATGTATGTATGTATATATATATATGTGTATGTATGTGTGAGTGTGTGTGTTTATGTGTGTGTGTGTGTTTATATATGGCCATATATCAGATTTCTGTATAGTAAATAGGCCATAATGTCTTTTAAAATGAACATTTAGCAGTCAACTGGATATCCCAAGCTAAATTTAGGAATGGTAGACATTAGGGCTGTGCAATATGATAATATATATTGCATGGACAGAATAAAAAGTTGTATCATATCATATTATGCTCTATTTTTTGTTTTGTGGAGTCACAAAATACATTGTTTACTGCAATACTTTTTTACAATTTATATGAGCGCAATATTACACACCATTACAGGGATGCAGACAGAAATATGAATAACAGCATCATGAGAAGTTTGCAATGTTAAAAGTACAATGTTTAGATTTTGTCTTACGTTTTGTACAGTATGTTTTTATTTGTATGTTGGAATATATATATATATATTGTTGGTGATATATATTTTGGTGGTTTTATTTTGTTATGAATTCTGAATAGCTACATACTTTAAAATGTACAAAAGAAATAGTCCTTTAGATGTGGTCAATAACCTATTAATTATTTTAATTAACCGAGAAGGTATCATACTATATTGTAGGTATCCGAGAAGGTATCATACTATATTATCATACTAAACTGTTATCAGGATTTGAGATGACTTAAATCGTGATATGGGATTTTTGTCATATCGCCCAGCTCTAGTAGACATATAGGCTACAACACATCTGAAACAGTAAAACCAGCCAGAGCGAAATACACAATTAACATTGTGAAGACAGCGACATCTGGTGTTGAAACTAAGCATTTAAGTCTGACTAGAAGGGATTTTTGGCCTGATATTTAATATTCAAATCTCGAAATGAAGAATTAGTTTCTCCGTGTAGAACACAGGTTAAAGTTTGAAGTGATGTACGCTTATATAAATGAGTTAGGGCTTTAAAAAATAATAATTAAGGAAATCACTTACCACGACAGATGGTGGAGATAAAGCTTAATGCGTCATTTTCTTAACGTGGAGGGAAAATGGCCAAAGGAATTCTGGAAGTAAGAATTAATATTTATGGTATAATATAAAGACATCAAAATATATTGTATAATATAAGGTCATCAAAACCCAACAGCCACACTTGACCATTAAACAGGAAGTATATTGGAAGTGCTTCTTTTATCGTCCCTTGCAAGTCCTGTTGGATGAAAGCGTCTGCTAGCATGAGTACATGTAGGCTTAATGTAAACATTCGCTAAAGTACAAATAGCACATTTTGAAATGACGTACATTAAGAAATGTATTTGCAGATTTAAGGCCTATTTACCTTCACACATTTCAAAATTCACTTAAGGTTTGTTTGTTTGATAAAACGTTAACAACGACGACATTTTCGGTTAGTTGGAAATGACGTCACAAAAAACACGCTATGGTTTGAAGTATGTACAACTTTAAACTTCCCGCCCTTTATGTCTTCAGCATTCTCTGAATATGGCAAGCCGTTTTGACATTTAATCAATAGCCCATACTAGTATCTATTTTCATGTTACCAGTACTTATTTGTTTAGATACTAGTGCTTATTCTTTAGATACTAGTGCTTTTTCTTTAGCTACTAGTGTTTATTCGTTAGATACTAGTGCCTATTTTTAGATACTAGTACTCATTCATATGATACTAGTACTTATTAAATAGATACTAGTACTTATGTATTAGATACTAGTACTTATACATTAGATACTAGTACTTATGTATTAGATACTAGTATCTATTTAATAGTTACTAGTATCTAATAAATTGGTACAAGTATCTTTTTAATAAGTACTAGTATCTATTAAATAGATCCTAATATCTAATGAATAAGTACTAGTACCCATTAAATAGATACAAGTATCTAATGAATAAGAACTAGTGTCTATTGAATAAGTACTAGTATCTAATATGTAAGCACTAGTATCTATTAATTAGGTACTAGTATCTAATTAATAAGTACTAGTACCTAATGATTAACTAATAGTACATAAAAATATGTACTAGTCCCAGCTGGAATACCTACTAGTCAAAACTGAATAGTTGATATCTCAATGACAGATCCCATAGAAATCAATGAAAATTTTTTTAATTTATTACTAACAGAATAGTTACTAGTCACTATTAAAATAAGTACTAGTATCTAATAAATAAGAACTAGTATCTATTTAATAAGTACTAGTATCTAATGAATAAGTACTAGTATCTATTGAATAAGTACTAGTATCTAATACATAAGTACTAGTATCTATTTAATAGGTACTAGTATCTAATGAATGAGTATTAGTATCTAAAGAATAGGCACTAGTATCTAACAAATAAACACTAGTATCTAATGAATAAGTATTAGTATCTAGGAATAGGCACTAGTATCTAACTAATAAGCACTAGTATCTAATAAATAAGTACTAGTACTTAATGGAAAAGATACTAGCATCTAAAAAATAAGCACTAGTAACATGAAAATAGATACTAGTACGGGTTATTGATTAAATATCAATACGGCTTGCCATACTCTGAACAAAAATAATGACTATAGTACATTTTATTATGATTTATGGAAGAAATCTGATGAAATATAACCAGGTTATAGCCATTTGTTAGTAATAGATTTTAAATACATTTAAATATTATGAAATTCATTATGATTTCGTAGGCTAGGCTATATATTTATATATTTGAATAAGTAATTCAGAATAAAGCCTATGTTTTTACATGCCTGTTATGCTGAGAACACCAGAAGAAGAAGAAAACTTTTTAAAAAGTTTACATTTATTAGTATCAAAATTGTTGGTCTGTTTGGAAAATACTCTACAACAAAAGATCGGTGTTGGGGTGTATACATCTGAATGTTAATCATTCATTCATTTTCTTTTCGGCTTAGTCCCTTTATTAATCTGGGGTCGCCACAGGCAACATGCAAACTCCACACAGAAATGCCAACTGACCCAGCCGAGGCTCGAACCAGCGACCTTCTTGCTGTGAGGCGATCGTGCTACTCACTGCGCCACCGTGCAGCCCTCTGTATGTTAATAGCCTGTGTTAAAAAAAAAGATTATAATATATTTATAAAAATCTGCAACAATAAAAAAAATTAAGTAGCTGGCACATAAAGTGCAGGCCTACATGTTGATCCAAAGAGAACATGTTGAATGACATAGATGTTGAATGAATACCCAAAAACATGTTAAACCATTTTCAATATTAGTGGCAAAATTATGGTTTATGAAAGGAATGACAGTCATAATTTGTAAATGTATTGTATTAATACATTATAATATTCATTCATTTACCTTCGCTTAGTCCCTTTATTCATCAGGGGTCGCCACAGCAGAATGAACCACCAACTTCATTCATTCATTTTCATTTCGGCTTAGTCCCTTTATTAATCTGGGGTCGCCACAGTGGAATGAACCGCCAACTTATCCAGCATATGTTTTACGCAGCGGATGCCCTTCCAGCTGCAACCCAGTACTAGGAAACACCAATACACTCTCGAACCAGCAACCTTCTTGCTGTGAGGCAACAGTGCTAAACACTGAACCACCATGCCGCCCCTACATTATAATAAATTAATAATATTAATTTACATACAAACAAATGAAATTTATATCAGTTTATGTAAAGGTTACCAACATAAAATATCCACATAATTTAATTATAAATACTATAATATGTTTTAACCATTGTAAAGTATGTGAATTAATCAGCTGTGGTAATTCAATAAGGGCAGCACGGTGGCGCAGTGGGTAGCACAATCGCCTCACAGCAGGAAGGTCGCTGGTTCGAACCCCGGCTGGGTCAGTTGGCATTTCTGTGTGGAGTTTGCATGTTTTCCTTGTGTTGGTGTGGGTTTCCTCCGGGTGCTCCGCTTTCCTACCACAATTCCAAAGACGTGGTACAGGTGAATTGGGTTGGCTAAATTGTCCATAGTGTATGTGTGTGAACGAGTGTGTATGGATGTTTCCCAGTGATGGGTTGCAGCTGGAAGGGCATCCGCTGTGTAAAACATATGCTGGATAAGTTGGCGGTTCATTCCGCTGTGGCAACCCCTGATTAATAAAGGGATTAAGCCGAAAAGAAAAGGAATGAATGAATGAATGGTAATTCAATAAATGTAAATGTAAACCTAGGCTGGTTTAAGGTTTTTTTTCAGCAGGGTAGTCTGCTATTTTAATATTAAAAGACTGAATGCGAGCAAAAATAAATGAAGTCCAAAAAAGTAAAACAACAAAAACATTAATTCATTAATTTTTCTTCCGCATAGTCCCTGATTTATCAGGGGGCGCCACAGCGGAATGAACCGCCATAACAAAAGCTACTTTTTGTTGTTGTTGTTGTTAATTTAATATGTAGCTATTTTTTGAGTAATTGTCCCAATAGTTCTGGAGTAAGTGTACTAAACCTCAACCAGTGATTCATCCACAGTGAAGCAATAGCACACAAAGGACAGAGGCATCATTCTGGGAAGTAGGCTAGCATTTATGTCTCCGGGAATGTGCGTGAATTCATCCAGATTCACCGCCCACACTCGCGGGGAAGAGATCCGACAGACCGACCGGATCAGATCGGTTCCTCAACACAAATAAAAGTTGCTGAAACTCCACCAAACTCTTCCAGATCCCCTGAACGGGCAGCGGGATTCACGGTAAGCTCTTCTCTGTTAAACCGACCACATGCGAGGATCTCACTCGGTTCTTTGTCATTTTCTCGGATCGAGTGTGCTGCGATTTGTTTTTTACTGTTGCGAAATCGAGTGTGCCTTTTGTGATGGCGAAGTACTTTCTCGTGTAGCTGAATGTATTTTAAACGTAGAAGTTTCTCATCTACGAACAATATTGCTTTCGTAGTGGATGTTGTGAAGTAAATGAAACGTTAGTTTGACGCGATCGTCATTTGTTTCTTGATGTTTTTCCAGTTTTTAGTGTGCAACAAGTCACCGTACCCATCAGCATGGTGTCCAGAACATCTGTAAACAATACTTTAAATACATGTTATGACGTAACGATGATCGTGTTGTATGTTTTGAGTCACATATTAGCATACTGCATATGGTGTAGTGTATACTGGAGTATGCTATCCAGTGATAAATATTAGTTGTGATCCTGCTGCCTGACATTCATTCATCCATTCATTTTTATTTCGGCTTAGTCCCTTCATTAATCTGGGGTCGCCACAGCGGAATGAACCGCCAAATTATCCAGCATATGTTTTACGCAGCGGAAGCCCTTCCAGCGGCAACCCATCTCTGGGAAACATCCACACACACTCATTCACACTCATACACTACAGACAATTTAGTCTACCCAATTCACCTGTACCGCATGTCTTTGGACTTGTTGGGGAAACCGGAGCACCCGGAGGAAACCCACACGGGGAGAACATGCAAACTCCACACAGAAACGCCAACTGACCCAGCTGAGGCTCGAACCAGCGACCTTCTTGCTGTGAGGCGAACGTGCTACCCACTGCGCCACTGTGAGGCCCCTGCTGCCTGACATACATGAACAATTCAGATTGTTCAAAGAAGTTTGTCAAAGTAAGTGAAGATAGTTGCTAGGATCGAGTGTGTTGCTGTTGTTGCACACTAGGACTACTCTCATTGAAATGTATAGACATTTAGCATTCAGAATATTGGTGTTAGCGTACTGTGCAGAGTATACATATATACTGACGAAATGGTAAAAGTAGTATGCAATATTCTAATCATGCACAGTCTGGCTTTAAAATCCAGTGGATGTTTAAGAGCTAGTTCTTCGTTACTATAGTAACAAGAAGAGTCCAGTCCATTATTTGGATGTTTAGTGCAACAGTGAAAATCCCATTTATTTTCCACATGATGAACTATAGGGCGTCACGGTGGCCTCACAGCAAGAAGGTCGCTGGTTCAAGCCTTGGCTGGGTCTGTTGACATTTCTGTGTGGAGTTTGCATGTTCTCCCTGTGATCGTGTGGGTTTCCTCCGGGTGCCCCTGTTTTCCCCACAATCCAATTGGTTTGAATTCGTGAATTGAGTAACCTAAATTGTCCATAGTGTATGTGTGTGAACGAGTGTGTATGGATGTTTCCCAGTGATGGGTTGCAGCTGGAAGGGCATCCGCTGCGTAAAACATATGCTGGATAAGTTGTCGGTTCATTCCACTGTGGCGACCCCAGATTAATAAAGGGACTAAGCCAAAAAGAAAATGAATGAACTATTTTTTCTTTTCTTTTGTCAACATTGTTCATCATGGTTTAACTTTTTAAAAAGTTATTAACATTTTAGTAGTTTGTACAATATATATATATATAATTGGTGTCTCTCTCGCCTCACAGCATGAAGGTCGCTTTTTTTATTCAGCTGGTTATTTCTTGGGCGGCACGGTGGCTCAGTGGTTAGCACTGTTGCCTCACAGAAAAAAGGTCCCTGGTTCGAGTCCTGGCTGGGCCAGTTGGCATTTCTGTGTGGAGTTTGCATGTTCTCCCTGTGTTCGCGTGGGTTTCCTCCGGGTGCTCCGGTTTCCCCCACAAGTCCAAACACATGCGCTATAGGTGAATTGGGTAAGCTAAATTGTCCGTAGTGTATGTGTGTGAATAAGTGTGTATGGATGTTTTCCAGTGATGGGTTGCAGCTGGAAGGGCATCCGCTGCGTAAAACGTGCTGGATAAGTTGGCGGTTCATTCCGCTGTGGCGACCCCAGATTAATAAAGGGACTAAGCCAAAAAGAAAATGAATGAATGAATGAATGAGTATATATATATATGGGACATTCTACCAGAAACGTACATTTTCACTTTTAAAAAATGTGACAGGGCCTGACCTTTAAGCTTGTCTTCTTTAAAAAATCATACAAAACAAGCATAAAATCATACAACTCAATGAGAGAGTGCATCCTTGATCACTGTCAGCTTCTCCTCCGTCAAATGATGTCACAAATGATGTCACTTCCTCTGAGTCATAGCCTTAAAAAATGAGAAAATGAGACAGGGCTGACAGAAACATGGGGACAATTGTAAAATATAATTTATTTGTATAATTAATTTATAATTTCATGTTTTTAATGAATTGTTTTAATCAGTCAGCGACTGATAACAACTTAAACTTGCTATTTCGGAAGTATTTTTTTCTAAATAACAGTTTTTAGCATAACAAAACTATTAAAGCTGTAGGTTCAATTGGGCTGAGGACAAGGACAGTGACAGGGTTTGTACATTTGGAAAGTGTATTTATTAAAGAAAAACAATCTGAGAACCAAATGAATGACGTACTCCTTTACAGAACAACTCACAGAAATCAACCATCAGTCCATTTTAGATATTTTGGGGGATTAAATACTTATAAATACTTAAGTAATACTTTTTATTCACTGTATTAATGTTTTTATTTCAGATAATGTACGTTTCTGGTGGAATGTTCCATATACATGTTTGATATATATGAATATGATATTATATTATTATATATGAAAGTTTGTGCAAATAAAATGTAAAAATATGAGTGAAATAACATATTTGTGTAACTGAAACCATATTTATTATGATCTGTACTTACAGCGATCATATACTAAATAATATTTTCATTCATTCATTCATTTTCTTTTCAGCTTAGTCCCTTTATTAATCTGGGGTCGCCACAGCGGAATGAACCGCCAACTTATCCAGCATATGTTTTACGCAGCAAATACCCTTCCAGCTGCAGCCGAACACACTCATTCACACTCATACACTACGGACAATTTAGCTTACCCAATTCACCTGTATCGCATGTCTTTGGACTTGTGGTGGAAACCAGAGCACCCGGAGGAAACCCACGCAAACGGGGAGAACATGCAAACTTCACACAGAAATGCCAACTGACCCAGCAGAGGCTCGAACCAGCGACCTTCTTGCTGTTAGGCGATCATGCTATCCATTGCGCCACCGTGCTGCCCTACTAAATAATATTTTATTTTAAATTATAATTTTTTAAAATGCAAATATTATAAACACAATTGCTCTTTCTTTTTTGTTCTTTTTAAAAAGTTTTTTTAGAGCAGACGCTGCCGCTGTTGCATGAGCGAAACAGAAGCCAGATTTGCTGATTGCTGTAGAGCTTTGTGGTCAGCTGATGACGCAGCACATCCACTAGCTATTATTGTGCAAAAAACTTGTGCTTTTTAGGAACATGGCTCACACTTAACTACAGCTCAAGAACTGCACTTCCTTCACAGCTACTGAAATGAGTTATATGTAAAACTCAGAAACTCTGGCTGGGAGATATATCCAAAAAATCATCACAATAAAATCAGTATGGGCCTCACAGTGGCGCAGTGGGTAGCACGTTTGCCTCACAGCAAGAAGGTCGCTGGTTCGAGCCTCAGCTGGGTCAGTTGGCGTTTCTGTGTGGAGTTTGCATGTTCTCCCTGTGTTGGCGTGGGTTTCCTCCGGGTGCTCCGGCTTCCCCCACAAGTCCAAAGACATGCGCTATAGGTGAATTGGGTAAGCTAAATTGTCCGTAGTGTATGAGTGTGAATGAGTGTGTATATATGTTTCCCAGAGATGGGTTGCAGCTGGAAGGGCATCCGCTGCGTAAAACATATGCTGGATAAGTTGGCGGTTCATTCCGCTGTGGCGACCCCAGATTAATAAAGGGACTAAGCTGAAATGAAAATGAATGAATGAAAATCAGTATCTATAACTAATCACAATAAACGTCGAATCTCTACTCAAGGTAAATTGAAAGCAGTACAAACGAGATTCGTTTTCATTGTCAAAACATGACAAACACATCTATTTCACAAATCTGAGGTACAATGTTCATAATGACAAATATTTATCAAACTTGAGTATAATCATATTTATTAGAGTTTAATAAATATTAATTCATTGAATATGAATGGAAAATTCTGTCATTATTTACTCGTTTGTTCCAAACCAGTTTGTTTTTTTGCTCTGTTGAACTCAAATGAAGATATTTTGAAGAATGTTAGAAACCGGTCTTCCATCAACATAGGCTCATTCTGAAAACGTAGCCCTATATACATTTTTGGAGATCGTGAATTATGTAGCCAGAGGTACGTATGGCTGCATTTCATCTTTAAAACTAACGCTACGTGGCCGTATGACCCTGTTCCTTTCTGCGCTTACCAGCTGACCGCTTACCTCCGTATGGACGGCTTTTCCACTGTTACCAGTTTGTCCAGTGGCTAGTCGCGTACGTCAGAGGATTTAAGAGACAGAATGGAGTTGACCTTGACGACTGGGTTCAAGTCTGACGAAGAATGGTTCCAGAAAGCAGATAAAACAAAAACAAAAGCCCAAAAATTAAATAAACAAGTAAATAACAGGGTGAGAATGTGGTCAAATCTAAAAGCGTGGTAAAAATCATGCGAAGGCTTTTCTTTTTTTTGGTGTGCTTTTTAAAACACTGTTGGTTGGGTTTAGGGAAGGGGGTGGGTGCTGGTCAATCTGTGCTTTTCAAAACACTATTGGTTAGGTTTAAGGAAGAGGGTGGGTGAGGGGATCGGTTGGTCAGTCAGTGACCTCTGGTGGATTTAAGCGAGAGCAGCAGGCGCGAATGGGATTCGTAAGAACTATTTGAGATTTCAAAAAGCATACACAGTGGCCTCTGGGTCATACCTCCTGGGACATATTTGATGCTCTCCAGAAATGTATATAGTGGTACGTAATCAGAATGAACCTGGGTTGCTTTTAAAGTATTTGTTTTTACTACTTTGGAAGTCAATGGTTTCAGGTTTCAACATTTTTCTAAATATCTGCCTTTGTGTTTAACAATAAAAAAACATAAATGTTATATAAAACCACTTGAGGGTGAGTAAATATAGTGAGTAAATGTCATTTTTTGGGGTGAACTATTTCTTTAATACCACTGTATGCCGTAGCATTCATTAACAATGTGTTGTAAATACTATAATATATACAGTATAATACACTTTATGCTTCAAAAAGATTTATTAGTGTTTACTATAGTATTTTTGTCATGTGGGCTAATTAAATTAATTGTATATTTTAATATTAAAAGACTAAATATGCAACAATAAATGAAAATTTGGGGTAAAGTTGGTTTTATATTCGCACATTCTGACTTTCTCCTTAATAATATAATTCTGGAAAAGTATTGTTTGCAAACTCTAAAAAGGCAAACAATATTAGCAGCCAATGAATATCAAAGTACAACATTGTGCACAGTCAAATAAATAGAGCTAATGTTGTTCTGAAGTCATACTGGCATGCGATGTCAGACCTAATATTCAAAGTAGCATGGTAAACAATACAAAGACCATGTCACAGTTAAACAAATTAATGAATATGCGAATATAAAACCAACTTTACCTCAATCAAAAAAAGTTAAATAACAAATACAACTTCATTAATCTAATAATTAGTTATTTTTGGGTAACTGTCCCAATAGTTCAGGTGTACAACTCAGCAACATTGCCCACAGTCGAATAAATAGTGCTAATGTTGTTTTGAAATCATACAAAGGAAGTCAATGGCTACAGGTTTCAACATTTTTCAAAGTATCTTCCTTTGTGTTCAACAGAAGAAAAAAAGCTCAAAGAGTCTTGGAACAAATGATGACAGAATTGTAGTTTTTGTGTGAATTGTCCCTTTAAGGAATAATCTTTCTTCTGTTTTCCTCCAGCTTTAGTTTAGCATGACATGCTGAGAGTTTCAGGCCGGGCAGCAATCATGCACATCAGACTCAACTTGTCCTTTTTGACCCTCATATGCCTTTTTAAAGACACGACTCCATGTTTAATTATCAGCGAGGTGAATTGTGACAACCCCAAACTGGACACTCAGGAATTCGTGGAGCTCTACTACGACGGGACGAACCCTACTTCCCTGGATGGATACACACTTGTGTTTTATAATGGCAATGGTGATGTGGCCTACCGGGTCATTGATTTAACGGGACACCACACGGATCAGAGAGGTTTTTTCCTGGTAGGATCTGCTGAACTAATTCCCCGTCCTGCCATCTCTCTCCCACCCAACTCTGTCCAGAACGGACCTGACGCCATAGCTCTTTACGGACCCAATTGGGCTCCCGTTCCTGAAGGAGGACACGTTTCTGGAGTCGGATTGGTGGATGCTATTGTATACACTTCTCGTAAATCCTCTGAAGGCGCCGATGGTCTTGCGTCAGTTTTGACTCCTGGTTCGGTTCCATACTTGGAGGATGAATCGGCTCTGGAAGGGGACGAGTCTATTCAGCGCTGCTGGGAGTCTGGAAACCTCTGGACGTTTTCCACTGGTGCTCCTACACCTGCGTGGGTCAATCACTGTCCTCCGCCGACCCCTGGACACATCTGGATCAGTGAAGTGGATATTAGTGGGTCTGAGCGGAGGGGTGTTGTGGAGCTCAGTGTCGGGAAGGCAAACGGATCCTTCACTTTGGTGCTTTATGATGTGACCACGGATCTGATTAGCTTGAGTGTTGAGTTCAGCGCTAAAGAAGCCGGAATCTACATCGTACCTGTGAATACTGCTGCTTTGACAGGTAGAAAAGACACTTGTAATGTATTTGTTGGTTCCATTTTATATTACGTGGCTATAACTAATATGTACTTGCACTGAAGTTAATCATTTGTTACAATGTACATATTGTGTAAATATATGCTTTTACATTGTGATTGATTAAATACATGCATGTAATTACATCTGTAATTAACTTCTTGTAATTACATCTTTAATTACACTTTTGACCATCCCTTACGCCTTACCCCACACTTAAACCTACCCGTCCCACCAAACCTGTCTCTAACCCTACCCGTATCCCACCTCAAGAGCACCACAAGTGTTCTGCAATACATTATGAACACAGTCAGTACATTGTATTTATTTTTGATGCAAGTGCATAGTAGTTAAGGCCACTTAATACATAGTGGGATCTATTTTTATATACTATTATACTTGTTTTAATTTGTCTAATTTTAGTGGTTGTTATTGTAATTATTATTATTGTTTAGTAATTATTGTACTTTGTTATTTTGTTAATAAATTAGTTTATCTGTAGTTTATTTAATTGTATTTTACTTCTAATTATATTTCATAAGGTCATTAAGGTAACAATAATAGTTTTACCATATTTTGTTTCCATTTTTAGCTTTATTTTGATTAATTTGATTGAACAAATTGTCAAATTAATGAAAACAGCTTTTCACCACATTTTTAAACTGAAACTTTAATTTCCAATAACTAAATTATTTTGTCTCTGCCACGATGACAGTACATTATATTTCACTAGTTATGTAGCAAGATACTAGTATTAAGCTTAAAGTGCAATTTAAAGGCTTAACTCTAATGGCGGACGGCTGCTTCTCACTCAGGGCTGTTTATGCTAATGAGGCAGAGATTGTCACTAGTGGGCGGGGCTTTTCCCCTTATCCCCACATGTACAAAAGGAGAATGTCAATCAAAGTGTTTCTATCAAGTGAGCTTATAAAAAGTTTAATGTATTTATTTTTACCATTAGAGGCTGGTTATATTCATACACTGTTGCCACACAACTGTGTTTAAACCACTTATAAAAGTAGATTTTTGCATAGTAGGTCCCCTTTAAATAAATTAAGTTCTTAAAAGAATAAGATCAGGGTTCATTTATTCTCATTTTTGTTGTAGTCTTATTTCACTTCAGGTATTTTCTAAATATATCTTTACTCAAAATATAGCATTTAAATTGATAAACATGTTACTTGATATGTATTATTTGATCATTCAGTGCCACAGACTGCAGCATTGGCGTTGTATAAAGGCTCAGCATCAGACTTCCCTAAGGACGGCCCCCTCAGCCACGAGCAGCCAATTGATGCCTTCGTTTATGGTGACTCTTCACACATGCCCGGAAACAACCTGACAGAGATACTCATACCAGGGAGAAAAGCCTTCATGCTCGCAGACAGGTGATCAGCACGTGCCATAGAGTGCAGTAGGATTTATTGTGTGTTCTAGTAAACATTGATTCATGTTTGTGTGCTGCAGTTTTCTGACAGCAGGTGTTCATGCCAGTCGATGTGGTGTCGCCGAATGGACAAGAGATCCAGGACTGTTTGTGTCGAGACCCAGAAGTCCAGGAAAACCCAATGACTGCGTATGGTTTCAGTCCTGTCCGCTTAACATGAGTATGTTTAACATGAGTACTTTCTGTATTATGTAGCAAAACAGAACCATAATTAATCTTATAAAGTCTCTATATAGCTATATGGGGCCTTACAGTGGCGCAGTGGGTAGCACGTTCGCCTCACAGCAAGAAGGTCGCTGGTTCGAGCCTCGGCTGGGTCAGTTGGCGTTTCTGTGTGGAGTTTGCATGTTCTCCCTGTGTTGGCGGGGGTTTCCTCCGGGTGCTCCGGTTTCCCCCACAAGTCCAAAGACATGTGGTACAGGTGAATTGGGTAAGCTAAATTGTCCGTAGTGCATGAGTGTATGCGTAAAACATATGCTGGATAAGTTGGCGGTTCATTCCACTGTGGCGACCCCAGATTAATAAAGGGACTAAGCCGAAATGAAAATGAATGAATATATAGCTATATGAAAACATACTGTGGTATTTTTAAGTAAATACTATAATGTTTTTGAATTAATCTGTTGTGATCCTATAGAACACAAAAATTATAGTTATATAAATAAATGACCTAATACTAAGGTTTCTGCAACTATATATATTATACAGTTTAGGTGAATTGGGTAAGCTAAATTGTTCGTAGTGTATGTGTGTGAATGAGAGTGTGTGGATGTTTCCCAGTGATGGGTTGCAGCTGGAAGGGCATCCACTGCGTAAAACATATGCTGGATAAGTTGGCGGTTCATTCCGCTGTGGCGACCCCAGATTAATAAAGGGACTAAGCCGAAAAGAAAATGAATGAATGAATGAGTATTAAAGACTTTACTACAGTATGTTTCAAAAACACAATTTACTACGTATTACTATAGTATGTTTTCACGTGGGTAAAGCTCCAAATTTAGCTTAAGAGGTTTATTCAATAGGTAAAAAAACAACAACAAAATGATCTAATTTTCTCATAATGTCCATGAGTATGTTTAACAGTAGTTTCCTTTTAATGTAGCAAAACAGAACCATATTTATTCATGTAAACATTCTATTAAAGGCTTCTGTGTAAAGTTCCTCTTAGTTTAGTTTTAGAGGAATTCTACAATAGGTTATCATCCGTCCAATAAAACAATTTAATTTGATTATATCCATTGCAGCTTTTGTGTCTGAAACAGTTGGTTCAAAGATTCAATCTCTCTAAACCCTGCCTACCTGAGGGCTTACTCTGCTCTGATTGGTCAGATTACACAAACAGAGTCACACAAACAGTAACGATTGGGTTGTTGTTTTTAAAGGGGACCTACTATATTATAAAACTGTTTTTAATAATCACACTTAATAAAAAGTCTGCAGAAACACTTTGATTGACATTCTGCCTTTCTACGTGTCATCAGAGAGGGAAAGCCCCGCCCACTAGTGTCCATCTCTCCCTCATTAGCATAGGACATTAGTCTTGTTTGTGAATCTGCACTATACTGACACAGGCATTTGTTGCTCTGGCCTCATTTTGAAAAAAAGGGCTGTGAGCACAGTCTCATTTGAATTTAAAGGGACAGTCGCCAAAAAGGCACACTTAGGATCAAAGCCTAAAAGGGTCAGTTTCAGAGAGTTAAACATTATTTGTGTGGTATTTTGAGCTGAAACGTCACATACACACTCTAGGGACATCACAGACTTAATTTACATATTATAGAAAGGGGCATAATAGGTCTCCTTTAAAGCATCATTTCTAGCTTGAAGCAAGATTGTTGGCTTGTTGTTTCAGCTTCTTTTACAGGCTCAGGACACATCCAGCCCCCGATTCACAGCCATATTGATTTCCTGCTGAACGAGATCAACACAGATTCACCTGGAGGAGCCGAGGATGAGGAGTTTATAGAGTTGTGGCATCCGTCCGGTTCCCGTATGTCACTGGATTTCATCTGGCTGGTGATGATCAATGGACAGACTGGACTGGTGTATTATGAACTGGAGCTGAACGGATATTACACCGATGATGACGGATATTTCCTGGTGAGTTCATGCACACGTACAGATGTGGTGCAAATGAGTCACATGGTTAAGTTTCAATTAAAGGTCCCGTGAAGTGCTTTGAAATGTGCATTCTTTTATTTGATATTTCAAGTACTCTCAACTAAACATGAAGAGAGAACGGGACTTTGAGTAGCTCCTCCCATTTGAAATAAAAAACAGCCAATAGCGTTTTGTGTTTATCACAGCTCTGCCAGTGAGAGCGGTTGAGCTCAAGTGCAGCAAATGAAAAGCACATGAGAAGTATCTTGAAGGGGGTGGGGCATGTCAGATACTAGACAGCATTTGATTGGTCAGAAGATTTGATGAGAGACTGTATTGAACTGAAGGTGATGTAAAAAAAAGTGGAAGTGACAAACTGCAAGATTTGGATGTTTATAATTTCTAAATGCAAATTTTGTCATTGTTTTGGAGCAGGGGCGTTGCTAGGGTCGAAAGTGATAAGGGGCTTAGCCCACCTCCCCCCCAAAAAAGAAGTTCTAATTTACCCCGCTGAACACCCCCTGTGACAATAAATGGTCTATATGTGTTCTTCCAGCCATCTTAGGTATTTTCATAAGAATAAAGTCGTTTTATAATCCGATGCTAACTGACGTAGCATGTTACAGTAGAATATAGCTAGACAATAATAAGATAATGCATGAACTCTCTTTGATTTATAACAGAAACAGATGTGACTGGCTATATCATATCTAGATAAATATGTCTAGATATCTATATCATATCTAGAAAGATAGTACAATTTACGTTTTTCTGAATAATTTGCATGTATTTACATTGATATGACGCACATTTTATTGATTACAGTTATTTTATTTCACCAAAACTACACACATTTTTTTACTGTGAAAACAAATATTAAGCTTCATCAGTAGTTAGAACTATAAAGTTTCGCTAAACAGTTGTATTATTACCTCGTCAGCTTCAGCTCCTCAAAATATGAATGAATGATGACAGTGCAGTGGCGGGATTTTTTTAACACTTGCCGTTTGACAACAGTCCCACTCCCACCTGCAGGTAGAAACAGGTACTGCTGAACAGCCGTCTATTTAAATACCAGACATAAAAGCGGCGTTAAGTGGAATGCGCGTGATGCATGTGGTAATTTTAAGTACTTGGATAACAAAATGTTATACAACCTTTTTTTTTTAAGTGCAGCATATTCCAAAAGGGGCAGCACGGTGGCGCAGTGGGTAGCACAATCGCCTCACAGCAAGAAGGTCGCTGGTTCGAGCCCAGGCTGGGTCAGTTGGCATTTCTGTGTGCAGTTTGCATGTTCTCCCCGTGTTGGCGTGGGTTTCCTCCGGGTGCTCCGGTTTCCCCCACAATTCCAAACACATGCGCTATAGGTGAATTGGTTAAGCGAAATTGTCCGTAGTGTATAAGTGTGTATGGGTGTTTCCCAGTAATGGGTTGCAGCTGGAAGGGCATCCGCAGCGTAAAACATATGCTGGATAATTTGGCGGTTCATTCCACTGTGGCGACCCCAGATTAAAAAAGGGACTAAGCCGAAATGAATATTCCAAAAGATCAGGGGCTTTTGACAATACATCAGGGGCTTAAGCCCCCAAACCCCTCCCCCCTCGCAACGCCACTGTTTTGGAACACACTAGATTATAAATATCATAACATATTGATAAAATCATCAAAAACAATTTAGTTTAATTTCATTCAAGTTTTGCATATCTGTTTATAATAATTAATTTCATAATATTTTTTTTTAGATTGGCAGCTCTAAGGTGGCCCCTGACATCAGAATCCCATCCAACACCATTCAGAACGGGCCGGACGCCGTAGCCTTGTACCGCAGCAGGGCTCCTCCATCTCAGGAGGGTCTGGATATCCCAGTCAGTGGTTTGCTGGATGCAGTGGTTTACCGCACGCGTGGCTCTGATAAGAGGGTCTCTGAGCTGACGGAGGCTCTGACTCCAGGACAGCTCCCCCTGCTGGAGGACATCAGCGCTTTAGCCACAGACGAGACCCTCAGCCGCTGCAGCACCAGCACACGCAACCTCAGTGCTTTCATGGTGAGAGAATTTGTAGAATTTTTAATTCTTATGAAGTTTAATGCATCTTTCTAAATTTGAACATACACAGTATTCAAAATTGAAAAACACCCACACACGATAAAGAAATAAAAATAAAATTTGATACACACATATTATATATTGATATGAATTTGTTTTCAAATTTTTGTGGCTGATTTCAATTTTGACTACTGTGTGTCTGTGCAGATATTTGTGTTGATTTGCTAGCATGAGGTGGGCTGGGGAATTAAAAAGCTTTAATTAAAATTTAGATTAATAATCAATAAAATAATAATTTTATTCCAATTTGAGTAAAAATATATATTAATATTCATTCATTCATTCATTCATTCATTTTCTTTTCGGCTTAGTCGCTTTATTAATCTGGATCCGCCACAGCGGAATGAACCGCCAACTTATCCAGCATATGTTTTACACTGCGGATTCCCTTCCAGCTGCAACCCATCTCTGGGAAACATCCACACACACTCATTCACACTCATACACTACGGACAATTTAGCCTACCCAATTCACCTATACCGCATGTGTTTGGAATTGTGGGGGAAACCGGAGCACCCGGAGGAAACCCACGCCAACACGGGGAGAACATGCAAACTCCACACAGAAACGCCAACTGACCCAGCCGAGGCTCGAACCAGCGACCTTCTTGCTGTGAGGCGATCGTGCTACTGACTGCGCCACCGTGCAGCCCTATATTAATATTAATAATAATAATAATTTAACTTTAAGTAATGATTTTTGTTTATTTATTAAAACGAATAACTGCAAGGACTGCAGAGAAAAGAAAATAAACGAATGAATGAATTTATTCATTTTAATTTCGGCTTAGTCCCTTTATTAATCTGGGGTCGCCACAGCAGAATGAACCGCCAACTTATCCAGCATATGTTTTACGCATATGTTTTGGCATTTCTGTGTGGAGTTTGCATGTTCTCCCCGTGTTGACGTGGGTTTCCTCCGGGTGCTCCGGTTTCCCCTACAAGTCCAAAGACATGCAGTATAGGTGAATTGGGTAAGCTAAATTGTCCCTAGTGTATGTGTGTGAATGAGTGTGTGTGGATGTTTCCCAGTGATGGGTTGCAGCTGGAAGGACATCTGCTGCGTAAATCATATGCTGGATAAGTTGGTGGTTCATTCCGCTGTGGCGACCCCAGATTAATAAAGGGACTAAGCCGAAATGAAAATGAATGAATGAATGAATGTTCCTTAAAATAACATTTGTTTAAAAGTTCTCCATGTATTTTAGACAGACTGTTGTGCATAATTTTAGTTTATTATGGTTTTTTTTACTAGATTTTGCTAGTTTTGACACATTTAAAATATGGGGTTAAGAGATAACTAAATTAAAATAGTCTCGATGAGGCAAGTTAAAATCTTTTTCATTGGCCAACTATGCCATTCTCAAAAAAATCTTCAGCATTTTTTCAATTTGCTTCATAATGGTCTTAAAAAGTCTTCAATTTGACTTGGTGAAAACTGCAGAAACCCTGTCGAATGGATATGTCTTTATTCCTGCATGTGTGCTCAGGTTGTGCCTCCGACACCGAGGAAGCCGAATGACTGTCCTCTGCGAGCCCCCGGGGGTCTGATCATCAGCGAGTGGAGTGGAATTTCTGAAAAGAACCGATCGCAGGACTGCAGGTTTGTGGAGCTGAGCGGCCCGCCATCCACTCCGCTGAACGGACTGATTCTAGTATTTTTTGGAGAAGATGCTCAAGTCTGGAGCATCCCGATCAGCAGCAGCACAGGAGCAGATGGCATGTATCTGATCTCCAATGATTCCAGAGCTGGTGAGTGTGTGTGTGTGTGTGTTTGGAAAGTCTCTATTCTTGTTTAGGCTTGTTTGTGGTGTCTAAGGGTGTGTTCACATGTACCAGGTTGTATATTTTACATTTTTGCTTTGGGAATTAGTTAATCATAAATAACACATATACATATAGACATGTGGCCTCACAGTGGCGCAGTGGGTAGCACGTTCGCCTCACAGCAAGAAGGTCGCTGGTCGCTGGTTCGAGCCTCGCCAGTTGGCGTTTCTGTGTGGAGTTTGCATGTTCTCCCTGTGTTGGCGTGGGTTGTTTCCCAGAGATGGGTTGCAGCTGGAAGGGCATCCGCTGCGTAAAACATATGCTGGATAAGTTGGCGGTTCATTCCGCTGTGGCGACCCCAGATTAATAAAGGGACTAAGCCGAAATGAAAATGAATGAATGAATGAATATAGACATGTATTATAATTGTAAAATATTCATTTTATATATATATATTCTATATAAATGTATATATAAATGTCACCTGAAGCTGAATACTAGTATCTTGAAAAATAACTAGTGAAAAAGACAAAAGAAATTAGTTATTAAAGTACAAACGCATTAATATTATGTGGTGTCTGTGTTCATGGTGTATTCACACTTTTTAATTATTATTATTATTATTTTTTTTTATTATTTATTTATCTATTTTTGCTGTTTTATTCAATTTATTTAATATTTAATTTATTAAATTTAATTTAATTATTATTATTATTATTTTTTATTGTTTCATTTTTACATTTTAACCATTCTTTCCCTTAATAAAATGTAAGCATATATCATAAGTATTTTAATGGATAGGAATGAATGGGATGTTAGTTCAGAATATTCTTATAGTGAGCTGATTAATGTAATTGTCGTAGTTCTCGGGCTTTCCATTAATTAACCACGATCAGACTGGAGGTTTTCAATACCAGAATATAGACTTTATTGAATAATAAAGCCAAGAAGGTACAGAGCAAACCCCTGAGCAATCTGAAGTCTCTTCTGGACTGTCTGTCTGTGTCCATGGTCCTGCTTTTATACATCACATTTCTCCTACTCATGTTTTTTACCCAGTGTACGTTTCATATATATACTGTATTTAAAGCAATGTTACACTTTTCAGTGTTATTCTTGGCAGCCGTTCACTCAGCACTGCTAGCTCAGGTCTACATTTCATTGTTGCCTTTGCTAAATTCTTCTAGTATGGTTATATGGGTTTACATACATTGTCATGATGGTATATTAACTTGATAATATGTCACTCCCTCTCCTGAATGCCTCTTACAGATATAGCTTCATATGGGTATTTAACATATATAATCAGCGCTTTACATATTCAGTTATTCTCCAGCAAAGCTTCTCATAGTGTTGCTTCTGTGCAGGCTTACTCATCTTACACAAACACAGTTTTAGCCTGGCTCATGTTTACTGCACACTACCAAAGTCCCTTTAAGGCAAGTCATTTCACTCGGCAGCCATCTTTGAAATGCCTCTCGGGCAGTATGCTCGGGCATTCTGTCTGAATGGGGGAACATCAAAATCTCCAAATCTGTTTGCCAAACTCACGATTACATTACATATTTGGAACCACCAATGAAAAGAAACAACAACTTTCTCACCAATTTTGTTTCTAAACGTCCGAATCAAACAAAATCTGCATTTCTTCAGGTTGCCCGAGCTAATGCGCATGTGTACTCGAAAGGAACTAGATCAGGACACCAACCTCAGTTATGGCCGTGTTACACATTATCATCCTCTGGATAATGATTGTCTGATCGCGCTGCTCTTGTGAAGTAATCCACAACTTGGTCTTGATGGCGAATCTCCTCCAAAAATGACAGCAACTCTTTACAAGTTCGTGGTGTGTTTGACATCACTGGCTGTACCTTTCATACAGATTACAAAACCAAATTAAAGCTGCAAGCAGCGATGATAGGGACCTCGCACCCGGGCTCACCACCACCCGGTGGCCCTAGGATGACAGAGAACAGCGGACAATAATAATTTAAGCCGATATATATTAAAATACCTGAGAAAATCACAGATTTATGCCAAACTTCCTTCTGTCAGCAGGTGGCGCTATGACTGAGACTCAATATTGGCATGTAGATGTCTTCAGGAGAGGATTCTCATTGAACCTGAGCATTTTCAGGCAGATCAGACATTGTTTGGTTGAGTTATAAGTGCTTCCTCCTCCATGGCGAAGCATTGCACTTTCTCAGTCCGCCACGGACACGCCCCTCAGCGAAAACTCTAGATCTTCACAATTTAACATCACAAAGGCCTTTGGACTAAACTAACGAAACATGGATTCAATATGATAAAATTTGTAGGAGGAGTTTGTTACACTGTAAAACATGTCACTTCCTGTTGCCAGCAGGTGGCGCTATATCTGTATCTGGTTATTGTCATGTAAATGTGTTCAGGTCAGGACTGTTATCAAACATATGGATTTTGAATCAGATCAGATAATGTATGCTTGAATTATAACAACTTCCTGTTTCGTGGCGAAGCATCAAAGTTTGAGAGGCCGCCACGGACACGCCCTTCAACGAAAACTCTAGATCTTCGCAATTTAACATCGCCAAGGCCTTTAGTTGACAATACCCAATTTTGGTGTTGATCTGATAAATTCCTCAGGAGGGGTTCGTTCAAATACCACGCCTGGAAATGGCAAAAACTGCACTTTTTCGGCAGAGGAAGTAAAAAATATCCGACTTCCTGTTGGGTTTGAGATTTCACTCCAAGAGACTTTTTTATAGGTTTTGGCATGTTTGATGTTTGTGCCAATTTTCGTATGCGTGCGTGAAACATAGCTCAGGGGCCAGTCCGTCAAATGTGCATAGGTGGCGCTGTCGAGTCATTTTGCCACACCCACTTCCGAAACCTAAAACAGACGTAAACATTTGCCACTTCTGGGGTGTGTGCAAAGTTTGGTGAGTTTTCGAGCATGTTTAGACCCTGAAAATCGAGATTCATTCCGGAGAAGAATAAACAACACAATTCCAATAGGGCCTACGCACCATAGGTGCTCGGTCCCTAAAAACGTTTGTTTTCAAGTGCACTTGGTTAATTTAAAAGAACAGATTTTAAGCTTTATCTGGATATATTTCTTATGTCTGTGAAGCAAGTATTCGCTGAGATTCCAGTGTGTTTGTTGACCACCAAACTGTCGTAAAGGCACACGTCTGGTCCGAGCTTCTCCGTCAGTCTATAGCGATCGATGGTTGGCTTCTGTACTAGTAGCAGGGCTTCATTCGCCATATTGACCGATACACTTTTCCCCATTCAAAACTATACGAGTGACACGTCTTGTGTATTCTAGGGCCTTTGACACTACTGCATACTTTTAGAGAATACAAAATCTTCTTCATATTTAAATAGCCCCAAAATTCTAAAACATCTAAATTTGACATGTTTGCTGTGTGATTGCTGTGTGTTTGTGCAGATCAGGCTTTGCCGGTGCTCGGTCGTGTTGCTGCAGTGCTGTTGTGCTTCGAGCCGTCAGGATCAGGCGTTTATGGGAGCAAATCCCATCATTTGGACTGGCTGATTTTTTCAGAGGACCCAAAGATACAAAAAACTGTCCAGCACAACACAACCCGCTTCATATTCACACCGTTCAGGTTCGTTTGAAAGCTTTTTGTATCTTGTTAAGCATTGTATGTTGTTTAGAATGAATAAAAAATATCTTTGTGCTTATGAAGTGAATGGGCTTGACAAACCACCTGTAGATACTGTCGTCTCTCTATAAAAAATAAAAGTGTATAGGTGCACAATTAAACATTAAAAGATCAGGATCTCAATTCAAACACCCACGCAGCATAAATTATAAATGATATGATATGTTGATATGTTTATTAATCCTGCGATGCGCTACATTCAAATCTGCATTTGCAAGAGATAAACATTTCAGTTAGTTAGAAAGTTACAATCAATCAAATAACACAGAAGTACTGGGAGAACAGTTTATAATTCACACTGATTCATTTTCTTTTCGGCTTAGTCCCTTTATTAATCTGGGGTCGCCACAGCGGAATGAACCGCCAACTTATCCAGCATGTGTTTTACGCAGCGGATGCCCTTCCAGCTGCAACCCATCACTGGGAAATATCCATACACACTCATACACTACGGACAATTTAGCTCACCCAATTCACCTGTACCGCATGTCTTTGGACTTGTGGGGGAAACCGGAGCACCCGGAGGAAACCCACGCTAACACAGGGAGAACATGCAAACTCCACACAGAAATGCCAACTGACTCAGCCGAGGCTCGAACCAGTGACCTTCTTGCTGTGAGGCGATTGTGCTACCTACTGCGCCACGGCGTCGCCCAATTCACACTGATGTTTTTAGTAAAGATTAAAGTCACCGTTTAATCCAACTTGACGCTGTTGAAAGTTGTAGCAATGACATTGTTTGTCCAATAGATGGCGACAAACAACCATCAAAAATATGTCACTGAATAGTTCTTGGAATAGTTCTTGAAATTAAACATGAAGTTATATGAGTGAAATATTGAGTCATTAATTGAAACTGAGACAAATAAAAATATGATGTGTTATTGTAATGATGTGTTATTATAAACAAGATTATAATGTTCGATTTATGCATTTAGCATTATTAGCAACAGTAGCGAAGATGCTTTTTCACAGTATTGAATATTTACTTTTTTTTATTCAGCTGGTTATTTCTCGGGTGGCACGGTGGCTCCGTGGTTAGCACTGTCGCCTCACAACAAGAAGGTTGCTGGTTCGTGTCCCGGCTGAGCCAGTTGGCATTTCTGTGTGAAGTTTGCATGTTCTCCCCGTGTTGCCCTGGGTTTCCTCTGGGTGCTCCGGTTTCCCACACAGTCCAAAAACATGCCCTATAGGTGAATTGAATAAACTAAATTGCCCGTAGTGTATGAGTGTGTTTGAATGAGTGTGTATGGGTGTTTCCCAGTACGGGGTTGCGGCTGGAAGGGCATCCGCTGTTTAAAACATATGCTGGAATAGTTAGGGGTTCATTCTGCTGTAGCGACCTCTGGAATAGAGACTAAGCCGAAGGAAAATTAATGAATGATGATTACTTCTTGATTATTATTTGTATTAAAATGACAGTTTCTAATCAGAATCAGAATGGGTTTATTGCCGAGTGTGCTTACACACACACACAAGGAATTAGTTTGGGCTACAGAAGCTTCCAGTGTACATAAAGTGACAAGTGACAACACGAAATAGATATGAAAAACACAACAAACATTAAACAGAGATGCCATCAGTCAGAAAGCTCTGGATGATGAATTGTATGTACAGATTTGTTATAAATATACAAGTTATAAGGTGCTGTGTACAACTGTGTAGAGAAAGTATTGCATTGTAAATTGTTATAAGGTGCTGTACGAGTGCGTATGAGAAAGTATTGCACATGTTTATTGCACAGTAGGGGAATATTGAACTGTTCATGAGGTAGATGGCCTGAGGAAAGAAACTTTTCCTGTGTCTGGCTGTTTTTGTGCTTGGTGCTCTGTAGTGCCGACTAGACAAGTTACATTTGTTAAAACCAAAAGTTTCTTGCATTACGGTTTTTACAATAAATGGAGAGCAAATAACATTTGTCTCCTCCCTTTTTTTGCTGATCTCGAAAAATGGTCCAATCTTTCACTCAAAAGCTATAGTGTGATCCGAACCATGGGATTTGTGATGTTAATACTCCCCCTATTTACTCTAGCATTAAATTCTTTGAGCACAAACAGTTCTTTTGTATAATTAGTTCTTCTTGTGTGCATTGCCTCTTGTTGAATCGCTGAATGACATTTGGTTTGCAGTGGGAATGCTGGAATTTTTGGTTTTGTACGCTGCTAATAACTTTGTGTTTTTTGTGCTATTAGTTCGCTGTCTTTATCTCGATGTGCATCAGAAGGGCCTGAACTCTGGATCTCAGCTCCATCCACTCCACGTCTCCAGAATCACTGCCCGGATCTGGCCTTTTCCAGCGCTGTGGATCTGTGTTTACAGCCAGACGATCAATACTGGCACAGAGACACCCACAGTGAGTGTTTCTGCCATTATAGAAATGCAAAAATGTGGCCTGCTGCTGTAGATATACAGTAAATGCAGAAATGCAGGTCATTTAAATAGAATGGCTAGTAGTAAATGCAGAATTGCTAGATAAATAAATGCAAAATTGCTAATTGTAGAAATGCAGATTTGTGAGATATAAAAATGCTAAATTGATAGGTACAAATCAAAAAAATGCAAGATATTTAAACAATATGGCTTGATAGTAATGCATATATGCTAGATGAATAAATGCAAAATTGCTGATTGTATAAATGCAGATTTTTTTAGATAAATAAATGCAGAATTGCTAGTTATATAAATGCAGATTTTTGAGACTAATAAATTAAGAGTTGCTAGATGATTAAATGCAAAATAAAAACAATAAAATGCAAGAATGCAGAAATTGCTAATTGTATAAATGCAGATTTTTGAGATTAATAATTAAAAGATGTCCAGATACATAAATGCTAAATTGTTAATTGTATAAATGCTGATTTTTTAATATAAATTAATGCAAATATATAATATATTGATAAATATATAAACACTGAAATTCAACATTTGTAAACAGAATTGCTAGTAATAAATTCAGAATCACTAGATATATAAAATATATATTACAGGATAAATACAGCAAATGTAGAATTACAAAGTGAAGTTTATTTATAAACTAATTTGGAGAGGATCACGTGCTTATGATTGCTGCGGCTGGTCCCGCATGATCCAATTCATGATTCACCAATCAGACGATTCCTAAGCCACTATAAATACCCTAAGTTTCATATCACAGCCATCTTCGTTTTGAAGAATCCCCCCTTCCACCCCTACTCCTCCTTTCCTAGATGGGTGGCACGGTGGCCCAGTGGTTAGCACTGTTGCCTCACAGCAAGAACGTCACTGGTTCTAGACCTTACCAAGCCAGCCGACGTTTCTGTGGAGTTTACACGTTCTCCCCGTGCTCACGTGGGTTTCCGCCGGGTTCCCCGGTTTCCTCCCACCGTCCAAAAACATGCAACTTAAGTTAATTGACTAATTTAAATCGGCATCATAGACATGCTCCTAGTAAGTAGTCATCTCAAGAGCAATCACTATCTGTTCATTAGCTACTACAGCAGGGGAGTTCTCCAGATCTACCTGAGCTCAAACTCCCCTCTCGCCTTGCAAACGGGAGGGAGCCCCGGGCTCGAGGATCTATGAGCTCAGGGCAATCTCCCGGGACAGCATGCCAAACAAGCTTTATAACCAATCATCAGCTAAGTGTGAACTCTTGAAAATATATGAATACAGAATTGCTATATGTAAATGCAGAAATGTAAGATATTTAAACAATGGCTTGATCTAAATGCAGAATTTAATATATAATACATAAATACATAATTGCAGATTTGGGACGTACTGTAATGTAAAGTTGTTAGATTTAAATGACATGCTAGATATTTAAGAAATAAATGCAGAACTGCTAGATATAAACGCTGAACTGTGAGATATAAAGGCTGAATTGCAAGTTTACATCTTGCAAACTCAGAAATTGTGGGAATAACTCCAGAATTATGTAGGGGACAAATGATTAGATTTTTTATTTTGTGGTGATAATAAACTTCCATAACAATTGATGGTTCTGTCTTAAAACAAATCTTGCCAGTGCTGCTGAAACACTTCACAAAACACCTTTCATGCTGCCGCTTATGGTGCTGTTGTAAAATTCCTAATCTGCAATCTTAATATGCATAAAATATGAAACAGTTAAATACTAAAATATTACTTTTGAAAATCCTGTACATTTATAACAGGAATCTGTCGCGATACTTTTCGTGGGTAAGGTTAATGACTGTTCGGGTGTTTTGTAAGTCACAGCTAATCAAAAACACTGGAAATTTTATATGTATGTGTCAAAACTCATAATACAAGCACAAACATGCCGAGCACGCCCAGACTATTAAAAATACCACAATGACACGATGATGTGACATCCTGCAGGTTTCTCAGACCTTTTCTTGTATAAGGAGGAATCTGCAGGATTCTCCTCAGTAAAGACATCCATTCATTCATTTTCTTTTCGGCTTAGTCCCTTTATTAATCTGGGGTCGCCACAGCGGAATGAACCGCCAACTTATCCAGCCTATGTTTTACGCAGCGGATGCCCTTCCAGCTGCAACCCATCACTGGGAAACACCCATACACACCCATTCACACTCATACACTATGGACAATTTAGCTTACCCAATTCACCTGTACCGCATGTTTTTGGACTTGTGGGGGAAACCGGAGCACCCGTAGGAAACCCACGCCAACACGCGGAGAACATGCAAACTCCACACAGAAACGTCAACTGACCCAGCCGGGGCTCGAACCAGCGACCTTCTTGCTGTGAGGCGATTGTGCTACCCACTGCGCCACCATGCTGCTAAAGACATTTATAATGTTACAAATCATTTTAAATAATCACCTGTTCTTACTGTTCATCAAACACCGCTGAAAAATTAGCTTCCACAGAAACATGAAGAACAATAACTGCTCTGTTTTCATGAAGTTTGAAGGATTTAAGTTTAAAGTTTAAGTTTAATGCAGATTTGTTTGGTTTTAAAGACATGGTTAATAAAAAAACAAGATGAAACAGCATTTAATAGTATGATAGCATGTGGTTATGGATGTTTTATCACAAGGTTAACCTATTTATAGCATATTTGTTTAAATTGATTTGTTTTTGCAACAATGCTAGCTCATTGCTGCCATTTTAGCATGCTGTTAGCATGCTTTATCATGTTGCTAGCATCTGTTAATATAATTTCGCACATTTCCAACCTGTTTTAGCACAGTACTATGGATTTTAGCATGTTTTGTTGATTTTTGTTTATAGATGCATTAGCAGGATTTAGTGTGTTTCTAGCTTGTTAGCATTTTGCTAGGATGAATTTACCTGTTGTTAGCATTTCTTTACACTGAGAGCATAAACTGGTGTTCTTATCATATTTCCTATGATTAATTAGCATGTTTTTAGCATTTTTGTCACAAGACTAGTATAAGATGCCATGTTTTCTAGCTTGATTAGTTGCTTGAATTAATTGATATTGTGTTAACATGATTTAGAAATGTCATGCTCATCAAACAATCCTGAAGAATTAGCTTTCACAGAAGAATAACTCACTGTTGTCATGAAGTTTGAATGATTTTGTTTAACGTAGTTTATTTAAAGCAGTTTTGTTTGGTTTTAAAGGCATGATTAATAAAAAAACAAGATAAAACAGCATTTAATAGTATTATAGCATGCTGTTATGGATGTTTTAACACAAGTTTAACCTATTTCTAACATATTTGTTTAAATTTATTTGTTTTTGCAACAATGCTAGCTCATTGCTGCCATTTTTAGCATGCTGTTAGCATGCTTTATCATGTTGCTAGCATCTGTTAATATAATTTAACACATTTCCAACCAATGTTAGCACAGTACAGTGGATTTTAGCATGTTTTGTTGATTTTTGGTTATTGCTAGCAGGAATTAGTGTGTTTCTAGCTCGTCAGCATTTTGCTAGAGTGAACTAGCCTGTTGTTAGCATTTCTTAGTTTTCTTATCATATTTTCTATGGTTAATTAGCATGTTTTTAGCATTTTTGTCACAAGACTAGTATATGGCATGTTGTTTTCTAGCATGATTAGCATGTTGCTCTAATAAACTAATATTGTGTTGAGATGAATTAGAATGTTGCTAGCATGTTTCTATTGTGCATAGCACATGGCTAGCATGAATAATGTGTTGCTGTGATATTTAGTACATGGGTAGTTTGAATAAGCATGTTTTTTTATTGTTAATATTAATTCAAGAACTACATATACAACAATTCCAGGCGTGTACATACAAAATACACGAGGAGCATAACAGAGTTGTTTGAATAAGCATGTTAAGATCCTTTTTAAGAGCATGCTAATATGGAATAGCATGTTGTTAGCATGTTTGAATTGTTTATAGCACATGGCTTACAATGTCCATTTTAATTGAGTTGTTTATCTCTGTCAGATTGTGCGCAGGATGGATTTGCAGTTTTATTGGAGCAGTTGTGTAACTGCGGGATCTCAGGCTTACATGTTAAAGGTGAGAGACTTTTGAAGACTCATTAATGGTGTTAAAGTGTTGGAGATGCAGCTGCTAATGTCTGATTTCCTCCTGCTAGATGTGAATGTGTCCTGTAAAGCTGCTCAGTTGTTCGCACACGGACCTGTTCTTGCCGTTTCTGACCAACAGAGGAAGCAAATCACTGAAGCGCTGAACAACAACAAGCTCGAGTGTTCATCTCCACATGAGCGACAGGTTCATGGAGGTAATCACTTGCCTAATTACACACACACACACACACACACACACACACACACACACACACACACACACACACACACACACACACACACACACACACACACACACACTTACACTGGCACACATGCATGTTAATGTCAGATGACTGTTTATATCTTCTGGAAGTCTGGTGTTCATATCAGTGTGTTTGTGTGTTTAGCGGGGTCATCAGTGGCGCTTCAGGTTGGTCTTGTAATCGCGGCGCTTCTGCTTTTCGCTCTTGGTGCTGCTCTCTTTATCTACTTGTACAAAAAAAGGTGAGGACAGATCGTATTGTGTGTTTTTGCAAGGGATTCCTCATAGTGCCATGAAAAAAAAATATATATATATACAGATAGATATCATATATTATGGTATTACACTTAATTGTTTTATAATAGTATGTCCTTGAAGCTGGATGATGAAAGCCCAGCAGATCATGTTAGCATGGCTCATTCTGTGCATATTTTTGCTTTGTCAGGCGTCCTGCTGACTACCTCTCCATGCAGCTGAGTGAACAGGCCGAGACGCCGCTCGAACTCTAGTGTGTGTGCGTGAGTGTGCATGTGAGTGTGGACGCATTTTTGCAGGATCATAAATGTTTATTTTTTTAAAAATAAAGATGAATGTTTTTACAGGAGATGAAAGCAGGCAAAAAATCTCACTATTTGATTATGCAATTTTGACATTCTGAAGATTTCATGGAACTGTTCAGAATCTTTAATGTTTCATCAAATGTTTCAGAAGCATCCGTTGTTCAGGTGTTTGATTGCTGTTGTGTTTAGAGCTGTGGCAAAACAATGTTTGAAAAATTGATTCTCTGAATTTCTTTTTTTTCAAAGAATTTGAGCTTAGTTTTTAAATAACAGACGGCGCTCAAGGCTAGTTTTTAACAGCAGATGGCGCTCTAGACTAGTTTTTAGCAGCAGATGGCGCTCTAGACTAGTTTTTTACAGCAGATGGTGCTCTAGACTAGTTTTTAAGAGCAGATGGCGCTCTAAACTAGTTTTTAAATAACAGACGGCGCTCTAGACTAGTTTTTAAGAGCAGATGGCGCTCTAAACTAGTTTTTAAATAACAGACAGCGCTCTAAGCTAGTTTTTAAATAACAGACGGAGCTCTAGACTAGTTTTTAACAACAGATGGCGCTCAAGGCTAGTTTTTAACAGCAGATGGTGCTCTAAGCTAGTTTTTAAATAACAGACGGCGCTCTAGACTAGTTTTTAACAGCAGATGGCGCTCTAAGCTAGTTTTTAAATAACAGACGCCGCTCTAGAGTAGTTTTTAACAGCAGATGGCGCTCTAGACTAGTTTTTAACAGCAGATGGCGCTCTAAGCTAGTTTTTAACAGCAGATGGCGCTC
>CAIGQW010054880.1:666968-677399 GCA_903798125.1 Danio choprae
ATTTCTTGCATCTTCTGTAAACAAATATTTTAATGTAAATAATAATTTTAATGTAATGGAAAATATGCCATCTCAAGGCATCTCTGACGCAGCTTCCAATCATCGTCAGTGTAGTGCACAGAGCGGGCTCACGTTACTCCACACGTGGTAGGTAAAGTAATTGAAACAAATTGACCTGGAAAAATTAGATAGATTATAGCTTCTGAATGTCGATTTTGTTTAATCCTCCAGCCTTAAATCCAGCATTGATTGTTGTGTTAATCTTCATATCAGCTCTGTGGCAGCAGCCATATGTCAACATCTTCAAACACGTGAAGATAGAAGAATGGAAAAAAGTCAGCAAAGAAGGAGACGTCTCTGTACACATGGTATACATAAAGCAATATGATGTTTCTCCATTGTAATCTGATTAATATTCAGCATTTGCTATATGCATGTATTAATCATGATGCTTTTTGGTAGGATAAGAACCTGAAGTGTTCAGTATTCCGGATCCGTGGCTCCATTCAGGCCAGTAACTACATCCTGCTTCCCAAAACCAGCAGCCAGACTTTGGGTCTCACCGGACGGTACCTGTACGTGCTGTTCAAGCCCAGCCCAAACAAACACTTTATTGTGCATCTGGACATTGCAGCTGAGGTGAAAACTGTAGTTTTATATGCATATAAATAATAATGTGTATCTTTGTTTAGAAATAATGCTTTTTTTTGCTTTGTTCATTATTTAGGAACATTAATATTGGTAACACTTTAAAATAATGGTCATGTTAGATAATGTACAATGTAACAAACAATGAATAAGCAATTTATTACAGTATTTATTCATCTTTGTTAACATTTGTTGATGAGAATGTTCATTGTTAGCCCTTGTTAACTCACAGTGCATTTACTAATGTTTACTTTAGATTTTAATAATCCATTAGTAAATGCTGAACTATGATTTATAAATGCTATATATATAAATATGTACAATATTCTTCACATATTAAATAGATTAACTAGTGGGCTGTTATTTTGAAGTGATGCCTAAATATTTTATATGTTTAGTATTACTTCATTTTAAGGTTTTAACTTGCATTTTAAGGTTTCTTTTTTTTTTAAAGATTAAAAAATATATTTTTAATAAATTGCCGTTTTTGATTTTAGGCATTTTAGTACTTACATTTATTTGAGTTAATTGTTAAGGCAACATATGTAATATTTGTTTGCTAATTTTTCTTAACTAATTTATTTTATTTTAGTGATCCAAAAAAGTCTTGTTTGTTCATATTTTGCTAAAGAACGAAACAAAGACAACTATAATGAGGAAAAATGTTGCAAACCAAAAGATTAGTTTGGCAAAGAACTCAATTTAAAAGGATATTTTTGAGTTATAGACATGCAAGCTTTGGGGGAGGGGGATACAAAGGGGGGGTCTTACATAATGGACTACTGATTAATTAATATTACCTTAAATATACATCCATAACATTTCATATTTTGGCTTTCATCAATGTTTGTGTTTGTCTTTGTTCATAAAAATCTTAAGACTAAAGATTTCAGCCAGGTAGATTCCTGAAATATGACTGAAGTGACCAAAACAAATGACCCATTATTTCTTTTATCATGTTCATAATTCAGGAAGGACAGGTGATCCGTGTGTCATTCTCTAACATGTTCAAAGAGTTCAAGTCCACAGCGACGTGGCTTCAGTTCCCTTTTCTGTGTGGAGCAGCACATGGTTCAGTGGATGAGAACTCCGCCACTACTGCAAAACAAGGTGGTAATTAAATATCATATTATCACCTCACACTTATGTTGTTTTCCACATGCTTTATTTGTGGTTGCTTATTGATGACGTGATGTTAATTTTAGGTTTACTGGGCCCTGCACCGTGGAGCACAAGGTGGACGTGTTTGACGATGGATTTACAATATGTGCTCTCGGTTTACCTGAACCGAACACACAGTCACCTTAAGAGCATCAAACTCTGTGCTAATATGTCTGTTAAAAACATCATCACCAGCGACCTGCTGTTTGACCCCGGTTTGTATAGATGTTAGGTTTTTTTTTCCACTACATAGTATGGCATGGTTTGGTTCGGTATGGCTCACTTTTGGGTTTTTGCCTAGTTCCTGGTACTTTTTTTTTTTTAGTACAACCTCAGGTGAGGTTTCAATCAAGCTGTACAATTACCAAAACATGATGTATACACACACTGCTGATCACTGATTCGTCAGAGAGAATCATCGCTACCAGTGTCACTACAGTATCATTGGATTTGCAACACAATGCACTGTATTTAACCCTCAAGCATACCTTATACTGCAGCGCCTAATCGTTCCCTTGTGGACATTTTTGCCCACCTAACCCAATTTGTATGAACGAAATTTTTTTTAAACAAAAGTCACATTACTGTCTTTGATATAAAATCTAGCAATTATGTATTTTTGAATTTTTAAAAATGTTTTTAAATGTATATAATAAATGCTTTTAATTTTAGTGTTCCCTGTTCATTTCCTATGGGACATATTATCGAGTTGGATTTAAAGACTGTTAAATCACGTCATCTTTTTTTGCTTTTGCTCAAGTGACAAACTTATAAAAAGTAGCCAAGTCTTGAACCACTCAGATAAAAGAAACAATAAAAAAAATAACAATAATAATTTTTCAGATTGGATGTTTATGTAAAAATATGCTTATTTTTAATGTTAAAGGTAATATTTCTTTTACTTCAGCAAAATATCACTGCAGTCAGTTCAGACCAACCAAAACCTAAAAATCTGGCAACTTTGGTCACATCTAGTGGCTCATGATGGCATAAAAATATCACAATATACACCATTTCAGTGACACTATTTAATTGTGAGGGGGCAGATACGAGGGCTGTTTGTGTATTGCACTATTGTGTAGTGTGTGTGTTTGTGAGTAATTGACACATTGAGCATGAATTTATTGATTTTTATTGGACAAATAAAACATTAAAGCTTAAGATTTTAAGTTTATACCACCGTATGAAAAAGACACCTGAAATGGCATCGTGGTCATTAGAAGATGTCAACAAATTCCTCTCTGAACCTTAAATGAGGAAAGGATCCAGTGAGAGCTGGAGGGGCGACAGGAATGAAAGCATTTTTCAGGAAGTCAGTGACAATCCCACCCACTTCAAGCAGTAGTAAAAACGCAGTTAAAATGCAAACCTTAAATGAGCGAAACTGAAGCAAATCAATCTGTAAAGTGGAAAAGCAGCTTTTGTTCCTGTCACTGTTGCAAATTTGGGAAATGTAAAATGTACCAGTACAATTACAACATAAGTATTTATTTGTTTATTTTTTTCATAGGTTTGTCGTTCTCTGAATTCAGGCAGTCTGGTGTGACGTTGCCAGATGGTTCTGCCCCGATGCCCAGAGAAATGTGTTTCCCTGTACCGAAAGGCCAGAGTTGGCACCACTTATATGACTACATTAGGTGCGTGCCACCAGTTTAAGACTGCATGCTGCCTTGACAATTTCTCACAATTGAGTGAGTTGCACTTGATGAGTTACACAAAAATGACCGCTTAAGATCTACAGATTGGGTGAAAATAACTAGGGAACATTTAAAGGCTATAGAACTTGTAGTGTCTCTGGGGTCTTTAAATAAACAGTCTCTAAATAAATGACAGCGAAGAGGGTTTCTTATTTTTAATATAGAAATTACATGCATCAGTCATAAAAGGTAGTATTAGAAATATAGGTTTTATTACCTTGTTTTAATGGGATTGTTCATCGTAGCAGCAATAGTAGTAGTAGCAATAGTAGTAGTCCTCGTAGTAGTAGTCATCGTAGTAGTCATAGTTGCAATAGTTGTAGCAGCAATAGTAGTAGTAGCAATAGTAGTAGTCGTCATCGTAGTAGTTATAGTTGCAATAGTCGTAGTAGTATAGTAGTAGTCGGCGTAGTCACAGTAGTAGTAGTCGTCGACGTAATAGTAGTCGGCGTAGTTGTAGTAGTCATTGTAGTAGTCATAGTTGCAATAGTCGTAGTAGTGATAGTAGTAGTCGCCGTCATTGTAGTAGTAGTCGCAATAGTAGTAGTAGTAGTAGTAGTAGTAGTAGTCGTCGTCGTTGTAGTTGTCATTGTAGTGGTAGTCATCATTGTAGTAGCAATAGTCATAGTCGCAGTAGTAGTAGCACTTGTAGTAGTAGTAGTCGTTGTTGTTCTTGTTGTTATTATACTATATAAACTTATTTCAGCATTTTGGAGTGATAACACAATAATAAGTTGCTGATATGACTATAAGTAAACAAACAAAAATTGCAAAACATAGTTGTTAACGTGTGTGATTAACAGGTTTCCTTCAGATGGAACAAAGTCACCATTTGATTCCATACAAAAAGCATCCAACAGTGCAGCGAAAAGTGAGTTAGCATGTAAAACACACAAGCAATACGAACACAACAATGCACACTTCACCTAAATAAACCTTGTGGTCACTTAGCAGAAGCCAGAGCTGAAAAAGAGAGCCCTCAAAGAGAAGCGAGTCGAATGGTACGCATTAGTAAACCAGTTCACGACCGCGTCTCCCTCGTCCAGCAGATCACCAAACCTAAACGAGTGAGTGTTTGTGTGAACTTCAGTGGACCTTCGTTCTAGTTGTACTAATGTTGACGTTTACATGCACTAATGGCTTCTCTTTCTCTTTATCTCCATGTAGAAGAGCACTAAGCTGCCCGAGCTGATTTACACACCCTCTAGAGTCTCAGAGAGCCCGGGGTCACCGGTTGAAGAGGTCACAGTAGTGTGCACAGATGATGCTGGAGTTCATGTATATGCTAGCTGTGAGGATGACGTCTATATACACACAACAGACAGTGAAGAGGAAATCACAGTAAGTAGAGCGGATACAAGAAGATTTACACCTTCAGTTCTTTCTGCTGGATTGTAGTTAGTGTCAGTCAACTAGAAGTTTAACAGTACACAGAAGATCAGTTTTAAAGTTATGAATTGTTGTTTTTTAATAACTCTGAACATATTAACTCTAAACATATTAACGCGTTTATTAATTAATAAACAATGGTTTCTTAAAAATTGTTGTTTGTCTTTAAATTAGTGCTGTCAAACGATTTATTACATACAAAATAAAAGTTCAAATTTATAGTTGTCCGTACTGTGTATATTTTTGTGTATATGAATATATGCATGACTATATTGCATAAAAAAAGCATACACAGTCATGTGAAAAAGTTTAGACACCCTACTGAATTCCATCGTTTAAAGATGTGGTTCGGATGTTGACTGGACTATTGCAACATCTTGATTTGTATTTATTTATTATTATTATTATTATTATTATTATTATTATTATTATTATTATTATTATTATTATTATTATTATTATTATTATTTTGTTCTAATCTTTTTTTATTTAGCTTGTTTCATATATGACAATACAGACCAACATCCTAAAATAAAGCAAACACACATGGTATGTAAAAAAACAACAAATTTCTTTTATGTTCTGATACATAAAATTCAATAGGGTGTCCTAAATATTTCACATGACTATATATATATATATATATATATATATATATATATATATATATATATATAATGTGTAATTTATATATAAATATATGTAAATATATTTCTTTTTTGATATTTTTGTATTTTATGAACAGGATTTGTGTGTATTTATACATGTATGCATAAATATACCCAGTACACATGTAAATATTATGTAATATTATACTTTAAATAAATGAAATTATAATCACAAATTTATTAAGCGAAAAATATATCTTAATATAGCTAAATTTGTAAACCATATAGAGAGCCTTATTACCTGTACGTTAATATAATATAAAAAAAAAAAGCCTGTAGTTTTTTTATTTTTAGTATCAATAAACAGCTCTGTACTATATACAAATGTGTCAAATATTTGGAAAGCACATTTTAACTAAATCTAATCACATGTTTAACAGGTTAAATGAAATATAACAGATTTGTAAGCTAGTTAATTTCTCTGTTGAACCAACAAGCGATTAAAGCAACACTGCATTTAAAATTAGCTCATTGAAAGAATTTCGTTATGAATATTATGCGTAACACTGCATATTGTGACATTTTGTTTCTTTTCATTGTTTGATGTTTTTCTTAGGTCATCAATGCAGCCTCTCCTCGACCTGTCTCTCTGTCTTCTGACCAATCAGTGAAGCAGCCTCAGGTTATCCATACATAAACGCACTTATATATGAGACACTACTAACTAACAGCACACATGCATGCTTAAGTCCCAGTTATGAAGCCTGTTAATACATTCAAATTATTCTCTTTGGTGTTCTATACTTTGAAGACATTGTATTTATTTCAGAAGTTGTATCCTGACCCCATTCTGAAGCTGAACAGAATTATTGGCTTCGGAGGAGCTACAATGAGATGTGTGAGTGATGCATATGTGGGAATACAAACTTGTAGCGATGAATAAACGCATCATCTGTGGTGAAAATTAAATGCATTGATTATAGAATGTAATCATTGATTATAATCCTAACCCAGTGTGTTACACATTCATAATTAAACTGATTTGATGCATTGCTTCAGTAACATGAACGTCATGCCGTTTGTTTTGTCTCATGTTGTGTGTCTGTTAGGCTGTGTGGAGTTTGGATGGAGAGGAAGTTGTGTATCCTTGTCATGCCATAATCGTCAGCATGACTGTTTCTTCTGGACAACAGAGATTCTTCATCGGACACACAGATAAGGTGTTTTCTCTCTATATACTTGTTTTACAAAGTTACAGTCATTGGTGATTTACCATGTTCAGTGAATCACTCAACCATCCAAAAGTTTCATAAATGGCTTTTATAAAATTAGCAATATTTTAAAGTTAACTGATGATGTGTGTGTGTACATATACATATGCATACAGTACACGTTTCCTTTGTGTGATGGTCCATCTGGACACTGTTAACATAGGGCTACCTTTTGGCACAGTACAGTTTTAGCTGGCATTTGTGGATGTAAATACAAAATCTTTAAGTCAGAATTTGCCAGGGGTATGAATAATTTCGGGCTTGACTGTATATATAACAGTTATTTTTTGTTGAATTATTAGTGTTTTGTTTTATGCATATTTATATTTAGTAAATTCTTGCGTAATAAATTAGTTGTAAAATTATTATATTGTAAAATTAGTATATTTCATTTTCAAAAATAAATGTACACTATATTAATAATAATATATAAATAATAGATAAGTAATGATGATGTAAATACACAAATACATCATAATATTAATAATTATACATTAATAATAATTATTAGAAATGACTCGCCTTCATTTTCGTTTTTGAATCTTTACACTGATTCTTGAATCTGACCTTATTTTTGTGTGCTTGTTGTTTGTCAGGTCTCAGCTCTGGCCTTAAATGCCAGCTCCACAGTGTTGGCATCGGCTCAGACGGGGACAAACAGCCTGATACGTTTGTGGAGTTACAGCGCAGGAGTGTGTCAAACCATCATTCCTACACACACACATGCTCTGAATCTGCTTAGGTATAGCAAACACACACACACACGTGCACAACACAGATCCGACACTGTGTGAATTTCCCAGAGTCCATCAGCTGATGATGTTGATCTTGTTGTTTCAGTTTCTCTCACAGCGGAGGAGTGCTGTGTGGCGTGGGGAAAGACAGTCACAACAAAACCGTGAGTGTTCTGCATGTGAAGAGCTGTATTTCTTTATTAGTGTTTATCGTGTACACTATAGGCCAAAGGTTTAAGAACAGTAAGATTTATCATGTTTTTATTCATTTCTTTTTTATCAAAGAAAGACGAAACAATTCTACTCAGCTCTTTTCATAATAATAAGTTTCAAAATTATATCATTATTTCACAATTTTCATAATAATAAATGTTTTTTTTGAGCAGCAAATCAGAATATTATGATAATGTCTGAAGGATCATGTGACTGGAGTAATGATGCCAAAAATTCAACTTTGAAATCACAAGAATAAAACATATTAAAAACATAAAAAATTCTTACTTTTCTAAAACTTTACAATGGTACTGTATGCTTGTGTTAATTGCTGAATTGCTGCTTCAGATGGTGGTACTGTGGAACACTCGGCGTGTTGCAGAAGGCAGTGTGGTTCCAGTCCTGGCTAAAGCACACACCGATGTGGACATCCAGACCATCAAGATTGCATTCTTTGATGATACACGGTGAACATACACACTTGTTTGTAAAGTGTCCTGCAAAATCACAAGCAGTCAGAACACAGTCAGAACAGTTTGCTTTGGTGCAAACACCTGTACAATATGCTCAGTCTTATAAGTAGTATTACTAGCTAATGCTTTTATGAGGATAGTTCACTCAAATATTAAACTTAGCTGTTAATTAACTTTAGATTTTTTTTTTTTAGCTTAAAGCTTGGTCATTTATGATTCATATAGATTAAGTTTAAGGCACAATATGTTATTTTCGCCACTAGAGGGAGTCTATTCACAACAAACAAATGCGTAGTTTGATGATGGTGTGGAATCATGGGAGTTGTAGTCTTTTTATGGGACTCCTGCAGAAATCATGTTTATGGATGAGCTAAAGTATTCCACACTTTTTATCATGCTAGTATGTAGCAGAGTAAGACAGATGCTCACTGATGACGAGAATGAGGAGCTACATTGTACGGAATTGTATCATATTTGATTGTCGCATCATATTCGTTTAAACCACTGCTCCCCACAAAAGCAGGGCAAGAAAGGAGACACACACTAGTAGCCCCACCCTAAAGGACTGATAGCTCCTCCCTAAATGACTGAGTGTTGTGCTAAAGGCTTTCCAGGTGACCATAAGTGAAGAAAAGTTATTTTGATGGGAGGAGGGAAGGTTATGGTGTTTAATTAAAGATTAGGGCAAAATAATGAAGTACACAGATACATTGCTTATAACCAGTACTTTATACATTCATTCATTCATTCATTTTCTTTTCGGCTTAGTCCCTTTATTAATCTGGGGTCGCCACAGCGGAATGAACCGCCAACTTATCCAGCATATGTTTTACGCAGCAGATGCCCTTCCAGCTGCAACCCATCACTGGGAAACATCCATACACACTCATTCACACACATACACTATGGACAATTTAGCTTACCCAATTCACCTATACCACATGTCTTTGGACTGTGGGGGAAACCGGAGCACCCGGAGGAAACCCACGCCAACACGGGGAGAACATGCAAACTCCACACAGAAATGCCAACTGACCCAGCCGAGGCTCGAACCAGTGACCTTCTTGCTGTGAGGCGAATGTGCTACCCAATGCGCCACCGTGCTGCCCTACTTTATACATATACAAATAAATGCCGACTTTAATGCATCTTTGGTGTTTTCCCATTTTCTATAAAACCAAACTGGAAATTGAGAGTCAAAGAGAGATTATATATACAGTATGTTGTATCGTTCATCAAAATTATTTTTACCTGTGCTGAAACTTGTGTGAAGTGTGAAGAAGATTGCAAGCATTTTATTATCATGCAACACGAAGCTTATGCTCAAGATTGTCTTAAAGACATAATAAGGTAATAATGTTGTAAATGCTTCATAAGACCTTAATGTATCTTCACAAGCCATAAGGAATTCATTATAGTTTGCCTGTATGTCTTTTTGTACTAACACCGTGTCCTAACACAGCGCCGGCACGCAATGAAAGCTATCTTTTCTATGTTAAAAGGAGTTTTTGTCCTAAACTTCTGCAATGACGACGTGCAAAATTTCTATTTTATAAATGTTTACTATTTCTGCCGCGTCGCAGCAGAACAGCAGCATAAACAACTAAGACAGTGATCACCTCAGATACTTTTTATGGGCTTTATTCAGTGTTAATTGCTCCCAATGTGAGTTTGTACATGACTTCTATTGCCATACTACTGAAAGCAGCGGCAGATAGTTCACCTCAGATCTTGAAAATCAAGTAACTAGCAGACGGTTTGAAAATGAAAGTCTAAACTGTGATTGAGTGCAAACCAACAACAACAACAGTGACTCATTAGTAGGCCCACACGGAATCTGCGCGCGCAGAAATCCACAGATTTTTAGCCCAGCATTGAGTCTATTTATTTACTTGTGTAAATGTGTGTAAATTTATATTTATTCCGTTTTTAAATAAATTTCAGTAATAATATTGACTAATATGAAAATGTTCATGTGATTTATTTACAATACAGTTTGTAAAATAATATTTTCTGTCTTTTAGTAGATCTATTATATAAGAGACTTGCTTTGTTTACCAAATAAGTGGATCTAGATGGATTTGCATTGTAAACATTAGATAAAATAAAAGGTATTATTTTTTATGTCATATATTATGTTTTTAGTTCTGATACTCCCAAAATAATTCCGCAGATTTTTACAGAATTCTCCGCAGAGATAGCATAAAATGTCCGCAGATTCTGTCTCGCCCTACTCA
>CAIGQW010054880.1:684559-700489 GCA_903798125.1 Danio choprae
ATGTTCTGAAGAGTGATCAGATGATCTGCATAGTCCTTCTTTGCCATTAAAATTAACTTAATCCTGAAAAAAACTTTCCACTGCATTTCATTGCTGTCATTAAAGGAGCTGCTGAGATCATTTCAGTAATCGTCTTAACTTGGGTGAGAATGTTGACGAGCACAAGGCTGGAGATCATTATGTCAGGCTGATTGGGTTAGAATGGCAGATTTGACATGTTAAAAGGAGGGTGATGCTTGAAATCATTGTTCTTCCATTGTTAACCATGGTGACCTGCAAAGAAACGTGTGCAGCCGTCATTGCGTTGCATAAAAATGGCTTCACAGGCAAGGATATTGTGGCTACTAATTTTATTTATAGGATCATCAAGAACTTCAAGGAAAGAGGTTCAATTCTTGTTAAGAAGGCTTCAGGGCGTCCAAGAAAGTCCATCAAGTGCCAGGATCATCTCCTAAAGAGGATTCAGCTGCGGGATCAGAGTGCCACCAGTGCAGAGCTTGCTCAGGAATGGCAGCAGGCAAGTGTGAGCGCATCTGCACACATAGTGAGGAAAAGACTTTTGAAAGATGGCCTGGTGTCAAGAAGGGCAGCAAAGAAGCCACCTCTCTCCAAAATAACATCAGGGACAGATTGATCTTCTGCAAAAAGTATGGCGAATGGACTGCTGAGGGATGGGCATAAGTCATATTCTCTGATGAAGCCCCTTTCCGATTGTTTGGGGCATCTGGAAAAAGGCTTGTCCGGAGAAGAAAAGGTGAGCGCTACCATCAGTCCTGTGTCATGCCAACAGTAAAGCATCCTGAGACCATTCATGAGTGGGCTCACTCTCAATTTTGCCCAAAAACACAGCCATGAATAAAGAATGGTACCAAAACACCCTCCAACAGCAACTTCTTCCAACAATCCAACTACAGTTTGGTGAAGAGCAATGCATTTTCCAGCACGATGGAGCACCGTGCCATAAGGCAAAAGTGATATCTAAGTGACTCAGGGACCAAAACGTTGAAATTTTGGGTCCATGGCCTGGAAACTCTCCAGATCACAATCCCATTGAGATCTTGTGGTCAATCCTCAAGAGGCGGTTGGACAAACAAAAACCCACTAATTCTAACCATCTCCAAGAAGTGATTATGAAAGAATGGGCTGCTATCAGTCAGGATTTGGCCCAGAAGTTGATTGAGAGCATGCCCAGTGGAATTGCAGAGGTCCTGAAAAAGAAGGGCCAACACTGCAATTACTGACTCTTTGCATAAATGTCATGTAATTGTCGATAAAAGCCTTTGAAACGTATGAAGTGCTTGTAATTATATTTCAGTACATCACAGAAACAACTGAAGCAAAGATCTAAAAGCAGTTTAGCAGCAAACTTTGTCAAAACTAATATTTGTGTCACTCAAAACATTTGGCCACGACTGTACATAGACTAAATAAAATGTATTCAATATATAAGTGAAATTAAAAAAGAAAAAAAAGTAAATTATTGAAATGTATTAATATAATACATGCGTAAGTATCTTTGCTTTGTATATTTCGGTTTTCGTGTATATACAATGTTTTATTGAATTTTGCACATTTGCATCACAGAAATTTGTCATTTGAAAACTATATTCATATAGAAATCAGCTAATAATATTTCACAACTTTGTAGGTCAAATTTTGGATTAAATTAACAGAGCCTTGCTGTATATGTATCGACTGTGTGTGTATGTGTGTGCAGGCAGCACAGCGGGTCGGTTGAGTGTGTGGTGTATTCTCCTGATGGTCAGTATTTGTTCAGCGCCGGCTCTGGATATCTGGTCCTTTACAGCTCCTCTGAACGCGAGCATCATGTGGTCCGAGTTCTAGGTGAGTGAACAGTAAAAAATCAATCACATGTCTGATGTCACTTCCTCCTCACAGCACATTCTGAACTCTGGCTCGATTAGTAGACTAGTAGTGGAAAGGTAGTATACATTTCATGAGAACACAATTACAGGACATCTTCTGAGTAATTGCTTTTGCTTTTTAAGGTAATGTGGTCATGCGTGGTCTGAATCGTAGTCCGGATATTTTGGCCGTGAGCTCCGACAGTCGCTGTCTGGCACTCATCGGACCGACCGAATACATTGTCACGATCATGGAGGCAAGATCACTAAATGAGGTACATCATAATCGTCATAAACATAATGCTTTGTCAGAGCTGTTGCACCTTTTCAAAACCTGTTCTCAGCATATGCTTTCATACCTTAAAGGTGCAGTAGGTGATTTTTAGGTGACATTTTGTATTTGTGCTGGTTGAAAGTCTCTTCACATTCCAATAGTAATGATTAAAGTAAATGATCTAAATGTATTTATATGTGTTTCTTATTCTGATTAAGGCATAAAACTAAAAATGCTCATCTAATTAAAAATTGTCAGGCCGATAATTCCCATAATTCTGAGAAGTAGCCCAAACTGTCTGTCAGCAAATGTAGATTTGTACTGCACATGTGTTCACCCAGATCCGTCATTACCGCCTGCATGTGCACACGAGACACATGAGATCACAGCGGTAAAAACAAATGCTGAATCATTCATTCGTTCATTTTCTTTTCGGCTTAGTCCCTTTATTAATCTGGGGTCGCCACAGCGGAATGAACCGCCAACTTATCCAGCATATGTTTTACGCAGCGGATGCCCTTCCAGCTGCAACCCATCACTGGGAAACATCCATATGCTCATACTCATTCACACACATACACTACGGACAATTTAGCTTACTTTTTTCTTCTTTTCTTTTTTTCTTTTTCTTCTTTTTTTATTTTTTTTTATTTTTCTTCTTTTTCTTTTCCTTTTTACTTCTTCTTCTTTTTCTTCTTTTTTCTTCTTTTTCTTCTTTTTAATCTTCTTTTTCTTTTCTTCCTTTTTTCTTTTTCTTTTCCTTTTTTTCTTCTTTTTAATCTTCTTTTTCTTTTTCTTTTTCTTTGTCTTCTCTTTCTTTTTTCTTTGTCTTCTCTATCTTTTTTCTTTTTCTTTGTCTTCTCTTTCTTTTTTTCTTTTTCTTTGTCTTCTCTTTCTTTTTTCTTTGTCTTCTCTTTCTTTTTTCTTCTTTTTCTTTGTCTTCTCTTTCTTTTTTTTCTTTTTTCTTTTCTTCTTTTTCTTTTTTTCTCTTTTTTTCTTTTTCTTCTTTTTCTTCTTTTTCTTCTTCTTATTTCTATATTAGGTAATTTCTGCATTTTATTAATTAAAAACAAATGTAATAGCTTTTGTGTCACATTTCGCACATTCCAAGCTAAATAGTGTTTGTTTCTGTGTGCCTCAGCTGCTCCGGGTTGATGTGAGTATTGTGGATGTTGAGAGCTCGACTCTGGACTCGGCTCTGAATGTGTGTTTTTCACCTGCATCACTGTCACACCTGCTCATCTCCACATCCGCCAATAAAATCCTCTGGATCGACACACACACAGGACAGCTGCTCAGACAGGTAAAACCCTGCAGGACGACAAATGCGCTCTCAGAATAAGAAATACCTGTTTTTAGTGCGATTATCTCTGTGCTACAGGTGTCTGAGGTGCACAAGCATCAGTGTGAGTCTCTGGCGGTCAGTGAAGATGCTCAGTATCTGCTCACAGCCGGCCAAAACTCGCTCAAGGTCTGGGATTATGACATGCAGCTGGACGTCAATTCACAGGTCTGTCCCACTGAAGGCCGGATTTTATGAGGGCTGATGATTAATTGTCTAATAAATAATTGCAATTAGGATGATTTATTGTCTGTTATGGTGCTTTGATGATTCATTTTCAGTTTTGAGGCCCATACAGGAATCACAATATGGCTAACGTTAAATATGAATATATACTGTATATAAATCATAGTTCGTTTATTTGAAGGTGTGAATACAGTATTTTTAATTTTATTGATTGAAAATAAATGTGTAAACTGCCTTTTTTGCAATATTATTAAATGTATGTTGAATACACGTATGACATATTGTTCTGCCCTCACTCCGGTGTCTCTCTTCCCAAAGTTAGACAGACAGATAAACTCTTTCCAACACATGAGATTGTGGGAGAATGCTGCTTTGTTCCATGCCACGTTTATGTAAAAAGATATGTACATACAATGAGCTGTAGTTATCAATGTACATAACATTAATATCTGAGTTCGAATATTAATACAAATAAATAATAAACTTACAGACAATCCTTCTACAGATGATCACAGGATGAGTGGATTTCCACCAAACATCAGACCTCTGACAGACGTGCATATCAAGTCTATATTGCGTCCGTTGGTATAATAGATGTCTTTTGGACGTCTGTCAGAAGTCCAGTGTTCAGTGGGTTGTAAGTGTCACCTTGTAAGGTGTTCTTTTTAAATGAGGCAATTAACTGAATCTAACTGTCCGAATGTTTTTATGGCAACAACAATTTAAAATAAGCTAAATGACTAGGCATTAACTTATGGTTTCTAAATATTAATATTTAGTAGATGATCCAGCTCACATATAGTATATATTAAATATACTTTTTTATATCTGTGAATACTGAGCGATCTTGCATGTTAAATGTGCGATTTGCATATATTACCATATATTAGATTTCAATATGGGGGATTTGCCGTGATTTTGAATTATTAAAGAATTGTTACAAATGGTTGAGATTAATTGACACTTTTGTAAGTTGTCACTTTGCACATTTAAATGATTAAGTAATTTGTTACGGCAGCACAGTGGCGCAGTGGGTAGCACTCTCGCCTCACAGCAAGAAGGTCGCTGGTTCGAGCCTCGGCTGGGTCAGTTGGCATTTCTGTGTGGAGTTTGCGTGGGTTTCCTCCGGGTGCTCCGGTTTCCCCCACAGTCCAAAGACATGTGGTATAGGTGAATTGGGTAAGCTAAATTGTCCGTAGTGTATGAGTGTGAATAGGTGTGTATGGGTGTTTCCCAGTGATGGGTTGCGGCTGGAAGGGCATCCGCTGCGTAAAACATACGCTGGATAAGTTGGCGGTTCATTCCGCTGTGGCGACCCCAGATTAATAAAGGGACTAAGCCGAAAAGAAAATGAATGAATGAGTAATTTGTTACGTCCTGAAAATGTTACAAACTATCATAACAAATTGGCCTAAAACAAAAAACTGCATACATGTAAAACATGCAAACACACACACGCACACACACAAACATAAAGATTTGCTATTGATTAGCTAAATTAGCTATTTTTCTTAGCAGTGAGTTGTTGGCATTGCTGGTGTTTTACCTTTTTTAACTAGTTATTAGTAGAGAGAGACACTGTAGAGTGCAATTTATGGGACATTTTTTCTGTATTTTGGTTTATGTATGAACCCAAAACCTCGTAGCAATGACTAGAATTTTAGCAGTTGTGGGCGTCTGAAAAAAAACAAAACAACAACTCTGGGATTAAATAACTGCAATTAGATGGATATTTAATGATGATGATGATGATGAAGCCTTTATTTGTCACATACATTTTTACATGCAGCTAAATTGAACCCCCCCCGACCATTACACATTACACATTTTAGGGGAACACAGGTCTGACGAGAGTTAGCTTATAGAAAATAGGAAATAAGATACATTTGGGAAGAGAGAGGCGGTAAAAAAAACCCTCTCACACTGTCCTTAAAGTAGGGCAGTGTGAGATCAGGGGGGAAAAAAGCCCCAGCAACCAAGCACATAAACACATAGTAATGCAAACATGCAAAACACATAATAATAACAGGCCTAAGTGTCAGTGAGATAAAGAGAGTGTGTCTGTGTGTGTGTCTTGCAGGTGTTCATTGGTCACTCTGAGCCCATCAGACAGGTGAGGTTTACTCCTGATCAGGTGGGTGTGGTCACTGCAGGCGACGCCCTCTTTTTCTGGGACTTTCTGGCTCCTCCACAGGAGAGTGAACGTTGCAGGTATGAATTGTCTTTCTTTTTCAATGTACCATGAAATATCTAGAGTTTTTATTTTGTTGAGCTCTTTCTCTGTTCTTACCAGGTCTCCAGCTTTAAACGTCTCTTCTCGTAAATCAGGTATGATGGGCTAAACATTTCTTCTGTCTGATTTAGTGCAAGAATTATAGTTATTAGGTCTCAGGAATTAATTAAAATAAAATTCTCCCAAATGAAAAGGTGTGCATATTTTAAGAAAAGCCCATTTTAGATAAGACGATCTGCACTTTAATTGAAAAGTAAACATATGATGATGACATTTTTCCTGATTATTGCACTTAAAAATCTATAATACTAAATAATATATATATATATATATATATATATATATATATAGTAAAAGTGTTAGGGGCGGCACGGTGGCTCAGTGGGTAGCACTGTTGCCTCACAGCAAGAGGTCGCTGGTTCAAGCCCCGGCTAGGTCAGTTGGCATTTCTTTGTGGAGTTTGCATGTTCTCCTCGTTTTGGCATGGGTTTCCTCCGGGTGCTCCGGTTTCCCTCACAGTCCAAAGACATGCGCTATAGGTGAATTGAATAAGCTAAATTGGCTGTAGTGAATGTGTGTGAATGCGAGAGTGTATGGGTGTTTCCTGGGTTGTGTACTGGGTTGTGGCTGGATGGGCGTCCGCTGTGTAAAACATATGCTGGATAAGTTGGTGGTTCATTTCGCTGTTCAAACCGAATAAATGAATAAAAGTTGTATATATATATATATATATATATGTATATATATATAGAGAGAGAGAGAGAGAGAGAGAGAGAGAGAGAGACACATACAAGTTTAATTTATTAAATCAAATTAATAAATGTTTAAAACTCTGTTGAATTAGGAACAAAATTAAATATCACATTTTTGTAGTGAAATTGTATTTGTTCTTTTATTTATTGGTTTAAATGGTGATTTGTGATATATTTATATGTGTAATATTTTTATTTATAGTAATAAAAAGTATATGTAATGATGTATTCAATTAAATTTTAAAAGCTGTAGCTTTTTCTCCAATTTATTTTCATTCCCAATGTTGATTAATTTGCTTACTGTTATGCAAAGTAATTTTGCATAAAATGTCATTTTAATTTTGTTGTTGTTATTCACATTTAATGTTTTTATTTATTTGTTTTGAGTGTTTAATGATGCCAGTTCTGCTCCTCTTTGTTCAGCTCAAAGTTGGGTGGGGCTTAATATATCAGAGCTGTCCAATGAGAAACCTCGAGAGGCATTATTTCAGCCCTCCTCACCGCCGGTCATGAATTTTCTTTCCTCCGAGAGAAATGACACTGAAGGTATTGTACATATTCATAAGTGTCGGTCCTCATCCTTACGTCAGTATTCCTCAAATACTTTATTCCTCTAGATTTACTGTGCAAATCAGCTGCTGATCTTCAGCTCAGTCCCATAGCTGGCCACGCGCACTCCCCTCCCACCAGACATGCCTCCTTCCTCAGAGTGACTGAGTGGGTAAAAGACGAGGACACGCCCACTCTCTCAGGCAACCAATCAGGATCTGAGAAAACACAAGGACACACGTCGATCCGTCCAGACTGTTATAAACACTTCACTCAAAGATTCAAGACTTCTGTCCTGGATCAGGTGAGTTTTAAATGTATTATTCATTCATATTTAAAGTAAAGCTGTTAAAAATATTTAACATACAGTGTATTTTTACCCAGGCTGCGAATTAGGGGGATTAACGATTGATCCCCTCTGAAGGACGTCAAAACAAGATGTATGGGGGTGGGGTCAGCCCTTTAATAGCGAGAAGTAGTTTTCCCTGATCTATTTTAAACAATAAAATTTAATAATTAAAATAATAGATAATGTAAAAATGGGCAGCATGGTGGTGCAGTGCACGGTTAGCACCATCGCCTCACAGCAAGAAGGTCGCTGGTTTGAGCCCCGGCTGGGTCAGTTGGCATTTCTGTGTGGAGTTTGCATGTTCCTCCCATGTTGGCGTGGGTTTCCTCCGGGTGCTCCGGTTTCCCCCACAGTCCAAACACATGCGCTATAGGTGAATTGAATAAACTACATTGGCCGTAGTGTATGTGTGTGAATGTGAGAGTGTGGGTGTTTCCCAGTACTGGGTTGCAGCTGGAAGGGCATCCGCTGTGTAAAACATGTGCTGGATAAGTTGGCGGTTCTTTCAGCTGTGTTGACCCCAGATGAACAAGGGACGAAACTGAACTAAGCCGAAGGAGAATGAATGAATGAATAATATAAAAATACATTTGACCACCTCTATAACGATTCATACCATTGTGAAAGCATTAATGGTGCCAGTCAGTCTATGCAAGAAAACACCATTCAACAGTCTGAAACCAGCAGATCAGAGCACCGATAAGTATTCAAAAGACTTGTAAAATAGGTGTTTGTTTCTACATATAGCCTAAAAGTAAAGTCAAATTAGATGCATAGTTTTTATAGTTTGACCTAAAGTAACCTCTGAAATAGCTAATCAGAGTTACTGTAGCTCAGAATACACTAAGGCCCAGTCCCAATTCTATTTTTTTTTTACCCCTTCTCTTTCCCCTTGGCCCTTGAAACAGAGTGTGAAGGGGAAGGGCTTCAAATTTACCCCTAAGAAATGGGACGGCACTACAACACCCGCACACGTCATCATATGTCATCGCAATCTCGTGCTTCATATGAGATCGATCACATGAGACCTCCTGTAGTTATTCCTGTTACATTTTATCTTCAGGAAATCACTGAAAGCAACGATATCTTGTTATCATAACCATATAATGTGGCAATAAGCTCGTAACTGTACTGTGCATTTACACCCATATTCATCTATGTAAACACACGAAAACAGCATTAACATTATACCAGACACTGTAAAAGCTCATTCCCAGCCACTAGACTTTTCTCTCAGGGGATTCCAGTCTCATCGAGTGTCAGATGTTAAAGTATGTTGTGGGTCTGCTATATAGGAGTTATTATTATGAATTATAGATAGTTTTTATTATATTATAGTTTTTTTAATAGTTTTTTAAAGCATGACGGTAAAACACGAACGCCGTTATGATTGTATTAAAACATATGCTTGTTTGTTGTAAAAATTCCTATTAATGCCAAAACATACTTAAATTTGTCCATATCCTGACTCGTGTATGCAGCCATGTTGCCGTTGTAGATGCTGTATTGTTCGCACTCCTTGGTTTCTAGTGTGGTCCTGAGAAATCTCCATTTCAAGGGCTATCTAGCACTTCCCCTTAGCCCTATGCCTTCAAGCTAAAGATAATTGGGACACCCATACCCCATCACATAAACACACAAAACAAGGGCTAAGGGGTAGAATTGGGATTGGGCCTAAATATACCTCAAAACACAAAAAAAATTTAATATTTTTTATTAATAAATTAGATATAATTTAAATAAATACATATATTTAAGTAACTGATTCATGTTTTACACAAAGTAACATTACAGAAAAAGTTGACCCCCCCCATCGTCATTGTATAGTTTGCACCCTGTTTTTACCACTCTTTTTATCTCTCCAACAACGCTTATGTTTTTAGTCTGTTGTAGCTCCACCCTCAGGACAGGCGGAGCTAAATCTGAAGGCTGTGATTGGCTATAATGGAAATGGGCGTAACAATATGGTCTGGAATCCAGACACGGGTAAAAACTTGACTTAATATAAACTCTTTATGTCCTTACTCGGTGCCTGTATACACTCAGTTGTCTACTTCTTTTGTGTGCAGGTTTGTTTGTGTACACCTGTGGAGGTATCGTTATCGTTGAAGATCTTCACACAGGCTCACAGAAACAGTGGTTCGGACACACAGAAGAGATCTCAACGCTCGCCGTCACCCATGATGCACTGGTACCACATGCATTATTTACTATATACAACAAATACAGTTGTATTTCCCAAATGATGTTTAACAGAGCAAGGAATTTTTCCCAGTATTTCCTATAATATTTTTTCTTCTGGAGAAAGTCTTATTTGTTTTATTTTGGCTAGAATGAAAGCAGCTTTTAATTAAAAAAAAAACATTTTAAGGTCAATATTATTAGACCTCTTAAGCAATATTTTTTCTCTCGAATGTCTGCCAAACAAACCATCATTATACAATGACACTCATCGTCTGTTTCCAATAGTCAGAAATACTTGATTATTGTTAGCAAATATTTTGGAGATTCCTATATGAACCCTCTTTCTGATTTGCTCACAGACGGTTGCATCTGCATCAGGGGGCGGAGCCTCATACAGCAGCCTCATCTGCATATGGAACGTTCAAGATGGTTCCTGTAGAAACAGGCTCTCGTATCACAATGGAGCAGTGCAAAGCCTTGCGTTTTCCCGGGATGACATGTTCCTTCTCTCTGTGGGTCAGTGTTTGACGTTTTGTGTTTTTAAACAGTTGATTTATAAGCCCTCCAGTTAAGTTATTAGGCATCCTGTAAAATTGTAATTCAAATATTTCCCAAAGTGATGTTTAACAGAGCAAGTAGCATTTTTTACAATATTATTTTCTTATGAAAAAAGTCTTTAAGCCTAAATATTTCTTTTAGTTTGACTTTTTTAAAGTAATAGATAAACTAATATTCACTAAGGTCAATATTATTAACCCCCTTAATAAATAGTTTTATTTTCAATTGGCTACAGAACCAACCATTGTTGTCCAAAGGGTTAAGTAAGTACATTATTCACATTTCCAAGTTTGATAATTTTACTTTAGGCTTCTGAAAGGCATATCATATCAGTCTTGGTATATTAATAGTTGTGCTGTAGACTCTGCTAATATTTTATCTTTAGAGCAGTTTTTAGAATCATTTAATTTTCCTTTGGCTTAGTCTCTTATTTATTAGGGGTCGCCACAGCGGAATGAACCACCAACTATTCAAACATATGTTTTACACAGGGGATGCCCTTCCAGCTGCAACCCAGTACTGGGAAACACCCATACACACTCGCATTCACACACACACAAACACTCATACACTACAGCCAATTTAGTTTATTCAATTCACCTATAGCGCATGTGTTTGGACTGTGGGGGAAACCGGAGCACCTGGAGGTGGGTGCTCCCACGCCAACACAGGGAGAACATGCAAACTCCACACAGAAATGCCTCCTGGCCCAGCCGGGACTCGAACCAGCGACCTTTTATTAGTTATTGTCCTTGGCATGAACAGGCCTTTATAGTGTCAAAGATTCTGTAGTAACATTTGTAGTAAAGTAATCTTGGTGACCATATTTACCTATGGTCTCATTTATAATGTGGCGTATGCACAAAATGGGCGGAAATGTGCGTACGCCATTTCTCATGCAAAAGTTGTGACTAACTTGACAGGAAAATGTGCGCAGCTGTAAGTACAGTAAACATATTTAACTTAAATATTGACTTAATTGATCCTCTTTAAATCATCATATGAGCATAAATACATTCAAATTTATTCTGGTGTACGTTCACTTTTAGGAATGTTTCTATGCCATTTTTATAATCAGACCCCTGTTCATTTTTAAGAACAATTCATGCTATAGTTCTAGTATAATTTACTTGAAAATGCACCTCAGATTAAACAAATAATATAACTTGTTTTTGTTTACTTGTATTTTTTGCTTGTAAATTGGAGAATGTTTACTAAAATAATTGTATTTGTTTTACCTTTAATATCCTGTGCATTAATTTTTATAATGTATTTTGCACCCAGTTTAAGTAACCCAGAAGTTTTTGTCATTTATTTTTATACTTGTAACTGTAATTTTTATTATTGTTATGATTTTTGTTCAATAATTTTATATGTTTTGTTTTGTTTATGTTATAATATGTTAATTTATTTTACATTTTCTACATTTTACAAGTGCTTTAAGATGCTCAAAATATTTTTGTAATGATGTATTTGCTTTCAGGTGATTTTTCAGAGCCAGTGGTGGCGCTGTGGAGCACTCGCTCATTTGAGCTGCTCTGTACCATTCAGACCTCCATTTCTCTGCATGATGCTGCTTTCTCCCCATTCACTGCTAATGAGCTGATGCTCGTCGGCAGCAGTACGGTTGTCTTTACTCGAATACACGAACACGACAACACCACTGATCTTCAGGTATGAAAACACACCATATGCATGCATGAAAATACAGCTAATCTTTCTTCAACTCATGCATTCACTCCTGCTGCAGGTGCAGAAAGTGGGCTTACCTGATGCAGTCGGACCTGCAGAAGTGACATCAGTGTGTTATAACACTCGCAATGTCCTCTACACAGGCACAAACAGTGGCCATGTGTGTGTATGGGACTGTAACACACAACGCTGCTTTGTAACCTGGGAAGCAGATAGAGGAGAGATCGGTGTGTGTGGGGGGGTTTTGCTTTATGTTTTCTGTGTTGTTGGCAGACAGTATTATAATACATTTGTGTTTTTTGTAGGTGTGTTGGTTTGCCGTGGAAATAAGCTGGTCACTGGCAGCAATGCTAAAAAATTGAGACTGTGGTCTGTAGCTTCGGTCCAGAATCTGAGCAACTCTAATAACAAAAGGAGCAGAGCACAGGATGTTGGGTAAATATGGAGGTGTTCAGTTAAATATTACTGTCCCAAAACTTTTGAGTGGAAGTTCACAGTGACAAATGAAAGCCTGTTTTTACATTTACATTCAGCCAAATGGTGCCCCGGTTTCCCCCACAAGTCCAAAGATATGCGGTATAGGTGAATTGGGTAAGCTAAATTGTTCGTAGTGTATGAGTGTGTATGGGTGTGTATGGATGTTTCCCAGTGATGGGTTGCAGCTGGAAGGGCATCCGCTGCGTAAAACATATGCTGGATAAGTTGGCGGTTCATTCCGCTTTGGCGACCCCAGATTAATAAAGGGACTAAGCCGAAAAGAAAATGAATGAATGAATGAAAATGAATTAACAGTAGGCTAGGTTATCAGACTCTGCAAACCATATAAATTTTAACAGACGAACCAGGTGTGATCCCTGCATTCACAGTTCAGTCTGCGGCTGCTCATTAACCCTTGATGAGTTCACTACATCCGTGGTCAGAGAGACGCCCACAGTGGTTGTCATGAATGACAAATCATCAGTGTTTTCACTCACAAAACACGTATTTTAGGTTTCAAACATGCACATTAGTACTAGCACAACAAATGCACATTAGTACTAGCAAAACTAGTTCATAGAAAACGCAACAGTTATCTGTGAAATAAGCATATTAAACATAATCTGACAATGTGCTTTACTCACTTCATACAGTATACACATTGTGTACATAATCAGACATTTTGGGCTCTCCGTAACTGTATTTTTGCGCATGGGTCAGTTTAGGACCATGATCTGTTCACACTGGAAATCTGAGATTAGCCACATTTATAACAACAGTGTGAACAGCTATGCAAAAAAAAAGCTTTGAGCATTAAGCCTTGCGGTGTGAACGTAGCCTTAAGTACTCCTGAACTTTATATATATATATTTAAAAAAAGCTTGACGCTTGACTTGTTTTGAACCCATAAGAGCTCAGGTGCAGCTTGAGCAGGAGCTGCTGTTGGACGGTACAGTAGTCAGTGCTGCGTTTGATGATGTCATGGACATGGGGATTGTGGGTACGACAGCGGGAACCCTGTGGTACATCAACTGGACCGACAGCACCAGTATACGGCTGATCAGCGGGCATAAGAGCAAGGTGCGAAACAAAACTGCTTATTCTTCTCTGGCACATGAGACATTAGCAACACATTCTAGAAATCAAAAGTTGAAAGGATGATTCTGAAAGCTGATACGACACGGTTTGTGTTGGTGTTGTAGGTGAACGGTGTGGTTTGTAGTCCAGACGAGCAGCATTTCGTCACGTGTGGGCAGGACGGCAGTGTCAGAGTTTGGACGCTGCAGAGCCACGAGCTGCTGGTGCAGTTTCAGGTGCTCAACCAGGTCAGTGTAAACACAGTAATATACGAATAAATATGTTTGGTAAATACAGTAATGGCCAGAAGTTGTGTCCAGAGGATCCTATTTGTTTTTAATGACCATACAAGTTGAATTAACTTTCATGTAAGGTTTGGGTTCAGCATGACCCCAGGCATTCTTTAAGATAAGTAGAAAAAATATATGCATCTTCCCATTCAGGTTTTTGCTAATTAATTGTAACTTGATGTCCTGTAAGACATGACTGGGGTCTATTTGTTGAAAAACATATAGAACTCATACAGGACTATTTTATTTTTTATATACAAGTTATACAATTAATTCTGTATTTATGCACAATACTGCTTAGAGTTAGAAGTAAAGATACATTTATTTTCGGTCACACTTTACAATAAAGCTCTATTAATGTCTGTTAATGTATTTATTATCATGAGCTAAGAATGAACAATATTTGTGCAGCATATATTAATCATAGTTCAACATTTACTAAAGCAGTTATTAACATACACAATCATATGAATGGCTGTATTTTCATTAACTAACATTAACAAAGATGAACAATACTGTAATAAATGTTTTGTTCATTGTTTATTTTAGTTAATACATTAGCTAATACAACCTTATGGTAAAGTGTTATCTTTATTTCTATGATGGTATTTTCTTATTAAGTTCAGGGTTGATGGAAATTAACTTTTAAACAGGGGAAAAGGGTTCAATAGTCAAAACTGTTGTTATAATTTGCACGTTAATCACTGAGTGCCCCAAGTGCAGCAAATCTCAGGATGACAGGAGGGTTAATCTATCAAAAATGAGGGACATGTTTTTTTCATTCATTCATTTTCATTTCGGCTTAATCCCTTTTTTAATCTGGGGTCGCCACAGCGGAATGAACCGCCAACTTATCCAGCATATGTTTTACACAGCGGATGCCCTTCCAGCTGCTACCCATCACTGGGGACAATTTACACTACGGACAATTTAGCTAACCCAATTCACCTATAGCGCATGTCTTTGGACTTGTGGGGGAAACCGGAGCACCCGGAGGAAACCCACGCCAACACGGGGAGAACATGCAAACTCCACACAGAAACGCCAACTGACCCAGCCGAGGCTCGAACCAGCGACCTTCTTGCTGTGAGGCGAATGTGCTACCCACTGCGCCACCGTGAGGCCACATGTTATTTTGAGAAAAGGAAAACCAGTTGCACCGGTTGCTCCACTTTCCCCCACAGTCGAAAGACATGCGCTATAGGTGAATTGAATTAACTAAATTGGCTGTAGAGTATGTGTGTGAATGTAAGAGTGTATGGGTGTTTCCCGTTGTTGGGTTGCGGCTGGAAGGGCATCCGCTGTGTAAAACATATGCTGGATAAATTGGCGGTTCATTCCGCTGTGGCAAACTCCTGATTAATAAAGGGACTAAGCCAAAAGAAAATGATATATGTATATTTTCAACATCAAATTATCATATTAGACTGATTTCTGAAGGGTCGTGTGACACTGAAGACTGGAGGACTAATGCTAAAAAAAGTTATCGTTTTAATTAATAAATGCTGTCCTGAACCCACTACCACCACATAATGTGTCTAATGATGGCGTCAAACTCAAACAAGCTCTCTAGAGTCATATTATTGTTTGTGTTTAATTGTGTGTTGATGTCAGAGCTGTGAGTGTGTGTGTTGGAGTCCCCCGAGGGGTGTGTGTGGCTCCAGCGGGCGAGTGTGTGTCGCAGCGGGATACAGTGACGGGACAGTAAGGATCTTTAGTCTAGATTCAGCAGAGATGGAGCTCAAACTACAACCTCAGCATGAGTCTGTGTGTGCGCTGCAGTTCTCACACTACGGTCAGTGTGTGTGTGTGTTGATTATATAGTATGGATATGTGTGTGTGTCCTTCTTATATATAAATGTCTGTGTGTGTGTTTTAATGTTCACTGTGTGATTGTGTTTATGTTCACTATATGCATGGGTGGTTATATGTTGACTATATGCGTGTGTGTGTTATTATGTTCACTATATATATGTGTGTGTGTGTGTGTGTGTGTGTGTGTGTGTGTGTGTGTGTGTGTGTGTGTGTGTTTATTTGTTCATTGTATGCATGTGCGTGTTTATATGTTGACTATATGCATGTATGTGTGTTTATTTGTTCAC
>CAIGQW010054880.1:777207-791209 GCA_903798125.1 Danio choprae
TCTACAGTCACGTTTCACTCTGTTTGTTTCAGCTGAACAGTAAACGTTCCAGTAGTTTTCGCCGAGCCATTGCGAATGGGCGTCGCACTCTGCAGCGAGAGATCCTATTGGACGAGACGGGGCTGGGCGTGTACAAGCGCTTCGTGCGTTATGTGGCCTATGAGATTCTGCCATGCGAGACGGACCGTCGCTGGTACTTCCACCAGAACAGACTCTGCCCTCCGCCTGTGTTCATGGCCATCATCACCATTGTACAGGTACAGCACTGATGAGCATGCTAAATAATGTCATAATGCTATCTTTTGGGCCATATATGCAGTCGAAGTCACAATTATTAGCCCTCCTTTGCATTTCTTTTTCAAACATTTCTCAAATGATGTGCTAGAATAAAGAAATCTATCTCTAACTGTTACATTTTTACAAAAACCAAAGGAAACCCACGCAAACACGGGGAGAACATGCAGACTCCACACAGAAATGACCCAGTTGAGGCTTGAACCAGCGACCTTCTTACTTCTTGCGATTGTGCTACCCACTGCGCCACCGCGTCGCCTAGAGTAATTTAAGGCCCTTAAAAAGTATTAAAAATCCTTAAATGCTATTTTATATGGTATTGAATTTTCTTTATAGTTATTTGCTAAAGGTTGCCTGAATTTATTCTGCGAATATTAGGATGCCGTGACGTTTATGTAGTCGATAAAATCCTGCTAGATTTGACATCACGCTGCTTTGTTTACTGCAGTAACCAAGGAAACGTTGCTATTCCTGCTGTTCTACAGGCGCCCCCTGCTGGCATTAGCATTTGTATTCATTAAATCAATAATGTTTTAGTTTAGGATTTGTTTTCGTACAATCAGAATTTAATAAATGTACTGTAAGTTCGCCATTGTTACCGCTTGAAACCTAAAATGGTGATGAGGTCTCAAAATGTATGGAAGAAGTGTTAAAAAAGTTCTTAAAATGTGTTTAATTTCACTCTCTGATTCTTGTATATACCCTGTATTATAAAAATGATACTTTTATTTCATATGTGAGGGTCAAGAACGTGTCTGTGTTTCAGATCATGGTGTTTATGTGCTACGGCGTGATGCTCAACAAATGGGTGCTGCAAACCTACCAGCCGGACTTCATGAAGAGTCCGCTGGTGTATCATCCCGGACACCGCGCTCAGATCTGGAGGTTCTTCAGCTACATGTTCATGCATGTCGGGTGAGAACTGTCAAATATAGGTTTGTTCAGAAATGCCTGATGTCCTTGTGTTGTGATTGACAGGACCAGATGAACAAGCTCCACCCTAAAGTTTTTATATCTCATTTATAAATAAATGAGCATCAGCTGTTGTGCACTTGAAATGCAACTTGAAACCAAATGAATTAGGCCTACATGTTTAGAAAAGAGCTTTTAGAGGTTTTAAATCAACAGTGCAGTTTAAGTGAGCTCTTATTATTAGGGCTGTACGATATTGGAAAAATCTGAAAAATTATTTACGTGTAATAACAATGGAATGACATACTTTCAAGGAGAAAGTACTTAACTACTGAAATTTAATACTTCATATAAAATGCTTTTTTTGGTGCTGGCAGCTTAAAGACGCCTCATATGGAGAATGAAGTCAAAAATCTTGATTGGTCTGGGGATGGATCAAATCTGATCTTTAATTTGTATTTTCAATTGTATTCAAGTCAGGTGATTGGCTGGGCCATTCTACAGCTGGATTTCATTCTCTGAAAGCATTTGAGAGTCTCCCCGGCTGTGTTTTGGATCATTGTCTTGCTGAAACGTCCACCCTGGTTTCATCTTCATCATCCTGCTAATGTAGATGTTGGACTGAAGCAGCTGATATTAATTTACACTAAGGAAGGGCAGAGGGTTGCTGAAGAACTACTGAGAGATTTCAGCTGCTGTCTGGTCTTTTATTGCCTTTCTACACCCTTTCTTCATGTGTTCAATACTTTTTCCCTGCGTCATTTCATTTTATTACGCATTACTTCATTTGTAAAGTAATTAGTTTTGTTTTCTTTGCATATATGGATTTCTTTAGTTGTTACCAACATCCAGGGAAAATTTCAAGTCAACGGCACCTTTAGAAATATGTTTTCTGGGGAAAATGGTGACGTGTTTAATACTTATTTTCCCCACTGTAATTCATAGTTTTAGATTGACTGGTATGATTTTGTATGGAGAGTATAAGTAAGGGATAAAGTACATCCAGGAATTGTTATTGCAGAATAAAGCACGACAGGCTAATCGGCAGCCCGATGCGAAGCAAAGCACTGTTGTATAAAACTGAACGGCTTTAATTATGTGAAAACAACCATCCTGGATGTACTTTATCCTGCTTATTACACGACTACTTATCACAAAACATGTAAATTAGGCACAAAACATTGTTCTGAGCCATAATAGTTTTGTAATCCTTTAATTAAACACAAAGCTGACAGAAATGTAAACCAGCAAATGGAGCGTTTCGGTGCCAAACCGCCACAAGATGGCGCCGAACAGTCAAAAACGAACACCAACTCACTGGTGCACACCAAACTATGTATTGTTTATTCACAAGATGGCGCCAAACAGTCAAAACATCGGTGTGACAGACAAGCAGATACCAATGAATGTGTTTGTAAGAATATAGATGTGAATGTTTTCACTGACGGGCAAGGTGGTTCAAAGTTCCCAGATGAGCCTGTATTATTATTGAGCGGTTGTTATCTCAGGATAACATATCTTTGAATGTCACAACTCATTAATCAGAAGCAAGTATTCCAGACAGCTGTGTTATAAAATATTATATTTAACAAACTAAAGGCATAGATAAATACAGTAGAGCGAAGATACAGTTTTCTGGGAGAACTCACAGTATTCAGGTACAGACCTTGAATAATCAACTGTTTAAATTGTGTAATATTGTGTAAAAAATTCAATTCAATTAACATTTGTACATTTTTTTGTAAACAAAGATGATCATTTCTTGTGCCTAAATGGTTTAAACTCTCTTGAAATGCTCACAAAGTTACAGGCTTAAAAAATACATGCAAACCTTCACTCTATTATGGTTAAACTTTGCATTGACTCCACAAATCACATGAGTTCTGAACTGTAATAATCCCGACACAGTATTTCACGTTCCGCGATATGTTTCGGTGCTGAATCAATATATCGTAGTTATTATGGTTCTTCAGCTAATGTTTGTGAATATGAAAGTTCTGCAAAGTTTCACAGTTGGACTTTTGTCTCCTGAAAGAAGCAAGCGTCATAATAAAGCGTTTCATCAGTCGACTCAACGTGTTTTATAGAGTCGGGGATTCCTCTTGACCTGCATGTTTCTGTGAAGTGTTTGAGCAGGATTAAACTCTTTCAAGATAAAAGACCAAACTCTGACTTTGTTCTAAGGCTGATGAGGATTCTAGAGTCGCTCAGACTATATTTAGCCATTTAGACCTGCAGACACAACTAATGTGTCTCTTTCTTTCTCTCTCTTTCTGTGTGTGTGCGTGTGTGTCTGTGCTGTCTGTGTGTATATCTGTGTTGTCTCTGTATGTGCTGTGCGTTTGTGTGTGTGTTGTCTGTGTGTGTGTATGTTTGTATTATTTGTGTGTCTATGGTATGTGTGTGTGTGTGTGTGTTGTCTGTCTCTTTGAGTGTGGATATCTGTTACCTGTGTGTGTGAATATCTGTGTTGACTGTGTGGGTGTGTGTGGATATCTCTGGTGTTTTTGTGCGCGCGCGTGCGTGCGTGTTCATATCTGTGGCGTCTCTGTCTGTGTGCGTATGTTTGTGTATGTGCTTATGTGTTGTGCTTATGTGCTTGTGTGTGTGTGCAGGTTAGAGCAGTTGGGTTTTAACGCTCTCCTCCAGCTGATGATTGGTGTTCCTCTGGAAATGGTTCATGGGATTCTGAGGATCAGCCTGCTGTATATGGCAGGAGTCATCGCTGGTGAGTTTTATCTCTCTGTGTGTGTGTGTGTGTGTGTGTGTGTGTGTGTGTGCGTCCACATGCGTCTTGCTGTCCTTGCACTGGGACAAGTTCACCAAGAGAATGTGCTTATATTTATGATGGACATGTCACCAGCGGGCAATGACCTAATCAATAATCTCTGAATTATTCACACACACACATACACACGCACACGCACACCAAAGCTGCAAATATACCACCTCTGGAGCCTGTGTGTCATGTAATAGAATATATTTGCATTTTAATGCTAGTTATCTTGCCCTCTTTATCATGAAGCCAAGATATATATATATATATATATATATATATATATATATATATATATATGTGCATTACCTTACATCGGGGGTATTACCAGGGTTTCACTTTAACCATAATTTAATACCAAACCAGCTAATCTAATTGTCTTTTGGACAAGTGTGTTTAATTAAGGGATAATAATTAAAAACACTTCATACATTTTGATAATTTTATTTATTATATATTTATTTATATTATTCTTCAAATTTATTTCAGTTTAGAATTCATTATTTTATTACAAGAAAGTTATATATTTAATACATTTACAGAAATGTAATAAAGACGGCACGGTGGCTCAGTGGTTAGCACTGTCGCAGCAAGAAGGTTGCTGGTTTGAGTCCCGGCTGGGCCAGTTGGCATTTCTGTGTGGAGGTTGCATGTTCTCCCCGTATTGGTGTGGGTTTCCTCCGGGTGCTCCGGTTTCCCTCACAGTCCAAACATATGCGCTACAGGGGAATTGGATAAACTAAATTGGCCGTAGTGTATGAGTGTGTGTGTGAATGAGAGTTTATGGGTGTTTCCCAATACTGGGATGCAGCTGGAAGGGCACCCGCTGCGTAAAACATATGCTGGAATAGTTGGTGGTTCATTCCGCTGTGGCGACCCCTGATAAATAAGCTGAAGGAAAATGAATGAATGAATGCGTTTCTGTAAAACACGAATGTTCTGCTGAATTCAGTCTAATCAAGCTCTCTCTCGTCTGTAATTATTATTATTAAGTAATCCTGAAGACCTTGATTAGCTGCTTCACATCTGGTTAATTAGAGTTCCTCCAAACCCCTGCAGGACACGACCTTTCAATCCAGAAACAGAAGGAAAACACTGTTATATAAAACTCAACTGTCGCAAATGACTTGTAAACAGGGTTCTCCACGGGTCATTTAATATCTGGAATATCTTGCAATTTTAACATGTTTATTCCAGACACTGAAAATCAGGGAATGTTTTAATGTTTTTGTCCAAGTCATGAAATATCAGGGATTTTATCTTGTCACTTTGAATTTTAGTTTCCATTTATAAAATTTGTTTCCCAGAGATGGGTTGCGGCTGGAAGGGCATCCGCTGCGTAAAACATATGCTGGATAAGTTGGCGGTTCATTCCGCTGTGGCAACCCCAGATTAATAAAGGGACTAAGCCGAAATGAAAATGAATGAATTTATAAAAATTTTTTATACTATATTTTTTATCGCATTGTTTTATGTCTGTTTTTCCACCTACATTTGATTCCTTTCATCAACTGTCAATTACTTAGCCACCATGAAATCTAAACTTACTCATCTAATTTTTAGATGTAGAACTGAAGTCAGAATCATTAGTCCTCCTAAATTATTAACCCCCCCTGTACATATTTTTTTCCCCAATTTCCGTTTACCGGAAAGAAGATTTTTCAACACATTTCTAAATAAATAAATAAATTCCTTATATTTATATAGCACTTTTCAGAACGCTCAAAGCACTTTACACATTGGGGGGAATCTCCTGATCCACCACCAGTGTGCAGCATCCACCTGGATGATGCCACGGCAGTCATATTGCGCCAGACCGCACACCACAGACCAGCTGATTGATGGAGAGGAGACAGAGTGATGAAGCCAATTAGGATATGGGGATGGTTATGTGGCCAGTGGGCAAATTTGGCCAGGATTAAACCCCTACTCTTTTTCCAAGGACATCAGGACCTCGGTTTAATGTCTCATCCAAAAGACAGCGCTCACTGAGCAGTATAGAGTCCCCTTCACTATACTGGGGCGTTAGGACCCACACAGACCGCAGGTTAAGCGCCCCCTGCTGGTCTCAGTAACACCACTTCCAGCAGCAACCTAGTTTTCCCCATGTGGTCTCCCATCCAAGTACTAACCGGGCGCAGCCCTGCTTAGCTTCAGTGGGCGACCATGTGAGTACATAATATTTGACTAGATATTTCTCAAAATGCTAGTATTCAGCTTAAAGTGACATTTAAAAGCTTAACTAGGTTAATTAGGGTAATTAAGCAAATCATAGTATAACGATGGTTTGTTTTTCAGACAATCAAAAAAATATATTGCTTAAGGGGGCTAATAATGTTGACCTTAAAATGTTTAAAAAAAATTAAAAGCTGCTTTTATTCTAGCCAAAATAAAACAAATAAGACTTTCTCCAGAAGAAAAAATATTATAGGAAATACTGTGAAAAATTCTTTGCTCTGTTGAACATCATTTAGGAAATATTTGAAGAAGAAATAAAAATTCAGAGGAGAGCCAATAATTGTGACTTCAACTGTATATATGGGACACAGAAAATGAGGAATAGACAGAGAGAGTGTAAGACGTGTGAGAAGAAAGAGTATGGCGAAAATGAAACATAAAGAAGAGCAGAATGATGGAGTGTGAATGCTGAGCGCAGCAGAGCCAGTGTGGAGATGCAGCTTATAGACGATCCGTCACACACACACACTCCACATGCCAATATTCAATTATCTCAGCCGCTCCTGCTGTATTTTGCATGCATGTTCACTTTCCAGAGTACAGAATTAGCTTTACTGAATGTGGTTTTTGTGCCGCTGGGGGTTTTAATGTCTATTTGGGAGTGGACACTTTTGTAAATGTGCTAGTAAGCAGACGCTGAGCAATCACCTGGAACACCCGAGCGAAAAATATATGTGACCCTGGAGTACAAAACCAGTGTTAAAGTACACATGAAATCAAAACTAGCCATATTGATTTTGTTAGCTCACATTGCTAGTTTTGTGGTGAACAATTCATCTGTGCATGTCATTAAGTAAAAAATAATTGGTTTGCTCTTGTAATCTTTAATTGAAATCTGAAAATGCACCTCCTGTTAAATTCTCAGATTAGGTCTGTCTGAGGTATTGGGCGTGGCTAATATACTTAACCACGCCCCTCTAGCTATGTCAACAAACAGAAATGGTGAGGAGGAATCTGATAGGTTGTAATAACTCTCCCCAAACCCTTTTCCTGATCTTTCTGAATGAAATGCCTACTTTACTACATCCAATCAGCTTGCAGTAGAAAAAAACAAGCCACGCCCACTGTTTTCTCATTTAACATTCAGTTTCTCTAGGAACTGTGTCACAATATGGGAAAAAAAACGATCACAGCTTCCAGTTCATGTGGACTTTAATTTGCACGGGTGTATAGTTGGCAATAACCAAAAGTACATTGTACCGTATGAGTATAAATGATAGGTTTTTCTTTTATGCGACATATCATTTGAATGTTATGTTCTTTGAAGATTATTTATACATTTTCTACTGTAAATATATCAAAACTCTATTCTTGTTTAGTAATCTGCATTGCTAAACACTTCATTTAAGTGACTTTAAAGGATTTTTTTCTCACTATTTTTATTTTTTGCACTCTCAGATTCCAGATTTTGAATTAGTTGTATCTCAGTCAAATACTGTCATATCCTCGCAAATCATACATCAATGAAACACCTATTTATTCCAGTTAAATGAGATTCATGTCGGCACCAATAGTCTAGTAGTTAATTGCGCCGACATATAGCCCGAGTTAAATTCCCAGCTTGAGATCCTTTGCTGATCCTTCCCTTCTCTCTGCTCCCAATACCTTCCTGTCTGTAACCTCCACTGTCCTTTCATTCATTCATTCATTTTCATTTCGGCTTAGTCCCTTTATTAATCTGGGGTCGCCACAGCGGAATGAACCGCCAACTTATCCAGCATATGTTTTACGCAGCGGATGCCCTTCCAGCTGCAACCCATCTCTGGGAAACATCCATACACACCCATTCACACTCATACACTACGGACAATTTAGCTTACCCAATTCACCTATACCGCATGTCTTTGGACTTGTGGGGGAAACCGGAGCACCCGGAGGAAACCCACGCCAACACAGGGAGAACATGCAAACTCCACACAGAAACGCCAACTGACCCAGCCGAGGCTCGAACCAGCAACCTTCTTGCTGTGAGGCGAACATGCTACCCACTGCGCCACTGTGAGGCCCCTCCACTGTCCTATCCCAATTAAAGGTAAATTAAAGCATTTATACCCCTTTTTAATTTTATAAATGCATAAAGCAAATGAACCCAAATGCACACCACACTTTTCAGATTTTTATTTGTAAAAACTTTGGAAAATTCATTCATCATTTTCAGGGCGGCACGGTGGCTCAGTGGTTAGCAGTATGGCGTCACAGCAAGAAGGTCGCTAGTTCGAGTTATAAAACATTATTTGTGGGATATTTTGAGCTGAATCTTCACATACACACTCTAGGCACACCAGAGACTTATTTTACATCTTGTAAACAAAGGTGCATAATAAGCCTGCTTTAAACAGCCCCTAATATTTCTCTGTCTGTGTTTTCTCAGGTTCACTGACGGTCTCCATCACAGACATGCGGGCTCCAGTGGTCGGTGGCTCCGGCGGGGTCTACGCTCTCTGCTCAGCACATCTCGCCAACGTGGTCATGGTAAACCAACCTCACCGCTGCCATTCCGGCTTCTGAATCAGACTGAGTGAACAGGGGAAATCAGGCAAAGCGACAGAGAATGAATCTCTCCAGAGGCTTTATATTGCGGCTTCCCTAAAGATCAAAGGGTCTCTAATCACTCGCACACAGACAGACACAAACAGGCCTCAGAGAGTCATAAAGTCTGTTTAGCGTCTGCCGCTGCTGATGGATGCGTCTACAGACACACAGACGCTCTTGTGGGAATATAAGGGCCTTTTAATCTGTGTGAGAGGAATTTAACGAATGTTCTGGATTCAGTACAGGTTGAGCTCTGTGATTTATTGTGTGAGAAACTACAGAAAACCTTCAGATTCATTTCATTTGTCATTTGTGCGGCACAGTGGCTGACTGCTTAGCACTGTCGCCTCACAGAAAGAAGGTCACTGGTTCGAGTCCCGGCTGGGTCAGTTGGCGTTTCTGTGTGGAGTTTGCATGTTCTCCCCGTGTTGGTGTGGGTTTCCTCCGGGTGCTCCGGTTTTCCCCACAGTCCAAACACATGTGCTATAGGTGAATTGGATGAACTAAATTGCCCGTAGCATATGAGTGTGTGTGAATGTGAGAGTTTATGGGTGTTTTCCAGTACTGGGTTGCGACTGGAAGGCCATCCGCTGTGTAAAACATATACTGGAATAGTTGGCGGTTTATTCTGCTGTGGCGACCCCTGATTAATAAGGGACTAAGCTGAAGGAAAATTAATAAATGAACAAATGTAGTTTCACCTGGAAATGAACAATTTTGAACAGTTAACAGTTAAGATGTAAGTCGACCTGAATCATAACTCATCAGCAGGTGTATAAATAACTGTTTTAGCAGACTTTGTTTGGCTCTATTATTGTGCATGATGCTCACTTTCACTCATCTCTAGAGAGAAGTCAGTTGTCTTGCTAGAAGATGGAGTTGTAATGTTTTTAACGTCATAAAATGAGGTCAAAATTAGATTTAAAAAATGTAAAACTGAACCATTATACAGTGTACAGTTCAAGCTAAATTGATAGCCGGCCTTTGTCATTTGAATTCTTTTTTCAGATATGTCCTAAAGGATGTTTAACAGGGGAAGGACATTTGCACAGTATTTCCTATATCAAATATTTTTATTTCCTGAGAAACTTTTATTTCTTTTAAACTGGCTGGAATAAAAGTAGTTTTTACATTTTTAAAAATCATTTTAATGTCAATATTATTAGCCCCCTTAATATTTTTTCTTGATTGGCTTCAGTACAAATTACTGTTGTCTTGCCTAATTAACCAAACTTGCCTAGTTAAACTAATTAACCCAGTTAAGCCTTAAATTGCACTTTGAACTGAATACTAGTATCTATAACTAGTAACATGTTATATACAGTTATCATGGCAAAGGCTAAATAAATTCGTTTTCTGTTAAACATTCATTCATTCAATTTCTTTTCGGCTTAGTCCCTTTATTAATCAGGGTCGCCACAGTGGAATGAACCGCCAACTTATCCAGCATATGTTTTACACAGCGGATGCCCTTCCAGCTGCAACCCATCACTGGGAAACATCCACACACACCCATTCACACTCATACACTACGGACAATTTTAGATTACCCAATTCACCTATAGTGCATGTCTTTGGACTTGTGGGGGAAACCGGAGCACCCGGAGGAAACCCACGCAAACACAGGGAGAACATGCAAACTCCACACAGAAACGCCAACTGACCCAGCCGAAGCTCGACCCAGCGACCTTCTTGCTGTGAGGCGATTGTGCTACCCACTGCGCCACCGTGCTGCCCTTCTGTTAAACAGCACTTGGAAAATATTTGTATATATATTATTATAATATTTGGAGAGCTGATAATTTTGCCTCGAACTGTGTATTATGAATCAATTGTTTATAATAAAACCCGTAACACAATTTTAACACACATTTTTCCATGTTTCAGAACTGGGCCGGAATGAAGTGTCCATACAAGTTGCTGCGGATGATTCTTGCACTTGTTTGCAGTAAGTAACTTCCTTCACATAGTTCATAATAGTGCCATAGCAGGCTCCTCCCTCTTCTGGAAAGGAGGACCAGGAGCAGCAGCTCATTTGCATATGAACAGCATGTTTGAGCTTAAACATAAAGGTGCTGTATGTAAGTTTTTGACTTTTCTAAAGCACGAAAATGCCATAATATGTTTGCAGATGTTCACGAAGCATGCTAAGTGAATATACTTGTTTATGTAAAAAACAATGCTAAAGTCAGTTATTGTGCTTTGAAAATGTGCGTTCAGTGTCGGAATCTTTGTTTTGAGCTGCATAACTCCGCCCATTGCCAGTTTACCCAATTATATTTCGATTATATTGGACAGAACCAGCCTCCAAAATGAGATGATTTTAGCAAATAATATAAATATTTAAATACATTAGATGAACAGGGGGTTCACACAGAATGTGTTTTTTCCAAGCGGACACATCCCGCTCTCCCTCTTGAAGCTAATACGGAAGTAACTAAAACTGCAATTCATCGACTGGCCTTTGGGGGCTGGCTCCAGGAACTCCAGATGTTCACTGACTGCTATGCTAAATTGGTCAATTTTACAGCTGATAAAAACATGTTTACGGGCTGGTACAAAAGATGGTTTTGGTGCATATAGCTAATATTACCCTTCATGATAACTGTGAGATGGGTGATTTTTTTTTTAAATTTTTATAACTCATCCGTCTAGTTTTTATTAAGTTATATTAAGTCTGCATAATTAAGGGCGTGGCCACTTGAGTGACAGCTAGGACTCGCTGGTCGCCGTCTCCTCAGCTGATTCCGGCTGATTAGCCGCTAAACTCGGCATATACACCATATTTTTGTGTTGTTTTATGTGGCTTTACACAGTCAGTCGCCTTTTGGAATTATGTCCTACAATTATCAGATGATATGGCATGCTGTGTGCACTTAATTGTGCTCACAAACCATTCAAGTTGCCTCCATTTTCCAGCTGAGTGCAATTCTTATATACTTATATATCATATATGTAAATGTATTTGTTTTATTTAAGATAATTTATCATTTCTAATTTTCTTTAGACCTGTAATGCACTCCAGAATCTGACATTGATTAGCTGTAGGCTAACAGTCATCTGAAACGTGGTCGTACAGTTTTATGCTTGGATTTCATAAACAGCCTTGCATTTACTAACACAGACTATATGTGAAGTATTTGGAAGTAATTTGTGTATTCCTCCTGTAGAAAAACGTCATAAGAACAATGCATAGGGGCTCAAAGTATTACAACAGTGTTTTTAAAAGACTAAACACTTTATTGATATAGTACACAACCAAGCACATGTGGTCAGAACACAAAGGAATCGCAGGTAATGAAGTATTAAGCGTTTCTCCCCCCAAAAAAACAATCTAAGCAAAATGCTAGCAGGCATCTGTAGCTACATTGACACTCCGCCTCTTTGTCCTTGTTTAGTTACCCCCAGTCGGTGCGATGACGCGTGAACAAAACAGCCACTGTTGGCCACGCCTACTTGTAGCTTTATTTGCACTATGGGGGATGTCATGGATACTATCTTTAACAGTCTATGGTTTTTTCCTGTCCAATGCGCTACTATTACATTGTTTTTCAATGTAAACATGTGCTTGACGAACGTGTGACATTTTTAATTATTAATCTATTTACACATAGCACTCCTCATCACTGTCAGTTCCTAAGCAGTGGCACAATAAGAAGAACTCTGAGGCGGGGCAATCATTGCAAGATTCTTCCATTAATCACAGTTGTGATCTGTTGGTGTCAATCTGGCAACCTATCGGTCAAGATGTCTGAGGAGGTGCAGGCCGAAAAAAAAACCCTTTCCAATATTTTAAATTTGGTCTGCAATAACTATTTCAACCACTCAATCTTACATACTGCACCTTTAAAGGGGATCTTTTATGCCCCTTTTTACAAGATGTAAAATAAGTCTCTGATGCCCCTAGAGTGTGTATGTGAAGTTTTAGCTCAAAATACCACACTGATAATGGTTTATAACTCCCTGAAACTCACCCTTTTAGGCTTTGATCCTAATTGTGGAGTTTTGGTGACTGTCGCTTTAAATTCAAATGAGATTGTGCTCTTTTCAGAAGAGGGCGGAGCTACAAATGCCTGCGTGTCAGCATAGCGGCAGATTCTAAAAAAGGATTAACATCCTATGCTAATGAGGGAGAGATGGTCACTAGTGGGCGGGGCTTTCCCTCTCTGATGACACGTACAAAGGGGAAATGTCAATCAAAGTGTTTCTGCAGACCATATGTGATTATAAAAAATAATATTAATACATTTTACCAGTAGTTGCTGGTTATATTCACACTTTTTCCACACAACTGTGTTTAAACCCCTTATAAAAGTGATTTTTGCATAATAGAGATATTCTGGAGACACAAGACTTATGCCACATGTTGTAAAATAGGAATAATTATGTGTATTAATTAAATTGTGTCAATCAGAATGTCCACGCATACCAAAAATAGCATAAACAGGGTAGGACGTGTTTCCTCTGTCTGTCATTTCCAGTGAGTTCAGAAGTGGGCCGTGCCGTTTGGCTGCGCTTCTCTCCACCCCTGCCCTCCTCCGGTCCGCAGCCCAGTTTCATGGCTCATCTGTCGGGCGCAGTGGTGGGCATCAGCATGGGGCTGCTGATCCTGCGCAGCTACGAGGAGTCTCTGCATAAACAGTGCTCCTGGTGGGTGCTCATCTTCTCCTTCGTCACCTTCCTCCTCTTCGCCATCTTCTGGAACATTTTCGCTTACGAGCTGCTCGGGGTACAGATCCCGCCCCCTCCCTGATGACACGCCCACGCTGGTGGAAAGCCACGCCCCCGAAAATCCAACCTCAGTCTATTCTGCTCGACCAGCAGCGGATGTAAAAAAAGGATGTACAAACAGGAAGAGGTGTGAAATGAAAAGAAACGCATACTCACATTCCATACTAAAGAACATAACCGGCGTGGTATTTTTAATGAACACTCGGAGGCAGCTCAAGGGTCCGGCGAGCTTATTTGAACAGACCGTCAGTACATCTTACAACACCAACACACACTCATACACACACGCATACATATCAGATTTGTGTGAATTTCAGCCTGAGGCTCATTCATGATGCCTTTCTGTATTGTTTTGATTTAACAGCCTCATCTAAGCCTGTTATGCGTTACAGATAGCATCTGTAGTAGATGAAACACCATCACTTCATCCAGGAATCCCGCTGACTCAAAAAACAAAGCCTTATGATTGGAGACACGGTCCTCTATGAGGTATGGGGTTGTAGTTGATATCACTACAAC
>CAIGQW010054880.1:797069-810156 GCA_903798125.1 Danio choprae
CTGCTCTGATTGGTCAGATGACTGTACTCTGCTCTGATTGTCCAGATAACTATACTCTGATCTGATTGGTCATATAGCCCAGTCTTTTGTGATTTGTTGAACCCAAACATTCATGACCATATTTGCATTTCAGCTCTTTCTCAGCACTTGTAATGTGTAAACTGTAATATGTAACATGAACAGTAAAAATGATGTCATCGGTTTTACTGCATCAGTAAAAAGTGTGAATTCTCAATGCTGCAAAGTAGATTTGCTTTTATAGCACAGAAAACAGCAGTCTAAACATGCTAAAAACAAATGAATCTCTTTCAATTTCAGCTACAAGTACAGCATTTGAGGGTCTACGCACATGTTGTTTGTAGGCAGCCGTTGAAGACCAGAGACTGCTAGTAAGCAAAATCAACACAAACCTACTAGAAGTAGATTTGTGCAGCAAGTCAGTCTGTAATTACTGATGTTTCAGGCAGTTTGCTTCTTTTGGGAGACACAATAAATCTATCCTTAAAACGAAGCAAACTACAATCTACATGAAACTGAAAAATACGTTAAGTTTCCTACACATCTTTAATGTCTTACCTTTATTAAGCTCTGATGTTTTCCACAGCATTTTCTGGAGGTAAAGTGCGTAGTGTTTGTCCGTGTATTCGACTGGTCTGAGCTCTGCGATGCTTTCCACAGCTTCATCTGCCATGAAGGCCACTTTATCTGGAGCTCCGGCCACCAGCACAGCTGATAGAAACAACCTGATGTTCTTTACATGTATATATTTACACAGCTCTGTGGAATACTTGATTCTGATTGGTCAATCACAACATTCCAAGGTATGTTCTGTTATGTTAGAGATACAGTACATCCAAGAGGACGCAAAGTGATGGAGTATACACTAACCTGTGCATTATTCAGTCACAAGATGGCACCAAACAGTCAAAAAAGGCAAAGCTGACAAATGAAACTGGCTGAATGAAGCATATACCAACCTATGAATTATTTATTCACAAGACTGTGCCGGTGTGACAGACAAGCAGATACAAATGAATGTGTTTGTAAGTATGTGGATGTGATTGTATTATCTGATAGTCAAGGTGATTCTAAGTTCCCGGATGAGCCGGTGTTATTTAGAGGTTGTTATCTTGGAATAACACACCTTGTGTGTGGCAGATGACCAATCAGAATCGAGTATTCCAAACAGCCATGTCATAATCCAACATAACAACCAATTAAACTAATAACACAGGGTCATCTAAATACTATGGACCACGTCTTGACTGTTATATTCCCATACATATTTATAAAAATGCTTATGTTTCACCCTCAAGTGGTTATATAAAACCCGATGATGTCACTGTGTACCGCTGGTCATTCACCACTTCACACACTCATCTAAGTGAAGTTTATTTATAAGCTAATTTCGAGAGGATCATGTGCTTATGATTGCTGCGGCTGGTCCCGCATTATCCAATTCATGATTCACCAATCAGACGATTCCTAAGCCACTTTAAATACCCTAAGTTTCATATTACAGCCATCTTTGTTTTGAAGAATCCCCCCTTCCACCCCTACTCCTCCTTTCCTAGATGGGTGGCACGGTGGCCCAGTGGTTAGCACTGTTGCCTCACAGCAAGAACGTCACTGGTTGTAGTCCTTACCAAGCCAGCCGACGTTTCTGTGTGGAGTTTACACGTTCTCCCCGTGCTCACGTGGGTTTCCACCGGGTTCCACGGTTTCCTCCCACCGTCCAAAAACATGCAACTTAAGTTAATTGACTAATCCAACTCGGCATCATAGACACGCTCCTAGTAAGTAGTCATCTCAAGAGCAATCACTATCTGTTCATTAGCTACTACAGCAGGGGAGTTCTCGAGATCTACCTGAGCTCAAACTCCCCTCTCGCCTTGCAAACGGGAGGGAGCCCCGGGCTCGAGGATCTATGAGCTCAGGGCTCTCTCCCGGGACAGCATGCCAAACAAGCTTTATAACCAATCATCAGCTAAGTGTGAACTCTTGAAATACTATGAATCGTCTTGACTGTTATATTCTTATACATATTTATAAAATGTTTATGTTTCACAATCAAGTGGTTATATAAAACCAGATGACGTCATTGTGTACTGGTGGCCTTTCACCACTTAAAATGTACGCATTTACCGTGACGTTGCTTCATTTCTTTTTAAACAAATTTGCTCTAAACAACGCAAAAATAACACATTTTTATTTGATAGTGAAATATACGTGTCCTAACAGTGTTTTTAGGAACGTGCTACACGTATATATCTGTCAAGATCTCAAAAAATGTCTTTTAGGGTTTCATGACCCTTTAAAGCGTACCTGATGCGGTGGCGGGCCCGACACCTTTGAGTTTGCACAGCTCTTTTATTGCCGCTTGTACATCAGGCAACAAACTGAACGCTGTGCTGCTGGAGCTCCGAACCGCCTCCTCATTATTCGAGCCAATCAGCTGCTGCAGACGCGGCCGGAACTTCCCTTTCTGAGAGGAAATCAGTAAAGCGTTGTTGAATCTGTGTGAACGTCACTGAGCTGATGTCAGGAGAACACGTGTCTGTTTCCGGCAGCGTGTCTCTCATTAATCGTGTGAGTCTATTTCTATGAGCGCTTACAGTCAGTTTCCACTCCATGATCTTGACGAGCTCGGCATGTGTGAGGAAACGCTCTGGTCGAGCCGTAATGGCTGCCGGCAGTTCCTCCTCAAACCTGAGCAGAGACACACAGAGATCTCCTACATTTACAACTGGATTCTGTTTGCAGGGAAATACTACAATGAGCAGGTTAAACAGGTTTATAGGTGTTTGGATTATTATTATTATTTGTAGAAAGCTGCTGTCAGATCAATAAGAGGACATGCTAGTGAAGCTGCAGTGAAGGGTGTAAAAACTGCATGTTAACAACCATTATAATAAGTATAGTTTAAAATCTAAATTAACAATTTTTAATGTCTTATTTATTTTAAATGTATATTTTAGTAATTAATATGATAATTAATTCATTAAACTGATAAGTTAACAATATAATTCAGTATTACATTTTATTTTCTATACATTTTATTTACATTATTTTAAAAAAATTTATAGTTCTTTATTTGGGCGACACGGTGGCTCAGTGGTTAGCACTGTCGCCTCACAGCAAGAGGGTCGCTGGTTCGAGCCCCGGCTGGGCCAGTTTGCATGTTCTCCCGTTGTTGGCGTGGGTTTCCCCTACAGTCCAAACACATGCACTATAATAAGCTAAATTAGCCGTGGTGTATGAGTGTGTGTGAGTGAGTGTGTATGGATGTTTCCCAGTACTGGGTTGTGGCTGGAAGGGCATATGCTGGATAAGTTGGCGGTTCATTCCGCTGTGGCAACCCCTGATGAATAAAGGGACTAAGCCGAAGGAAAATCAATGAATGAAGGAGTTTTTTATTTGACATGTCAATATTTGTTTTACATTAGTATAATTTAATATCTGTAATTTCTTTATTATCAATGTATCGTTTATTTTGTAATATATTCCATTTTGGTGTAATCAACAATACATTTATTTATTTATTTATTTTTGAATTGTTCACATGTGGCTAATATCAAACAGGCAACGATAGTGCATATTGTGTGTATTTCCATGTCTTATATTACGTTAATGGCTAATTATGGTGAGTACAAAGATTGGTTCCAATGTTTATTATTATTTATAATATGAAAATAAATTAAAAATTGTACAATTTATCATTCAAAATATTATAATTGCTATAATTTATTTTAAATATTTTTATTTAATCATTTATTTGTAATCAATATTATTGTTGTATTCTAATATAAATACAATAATGAATATAAAACACTGATTATGATGAATGGGCATTATATATATAATTAAATAGGCAAAAAGATTAATTAAAATCTTATAATTATTACAGTATATTTACATTTATTAAATGCATACATTAAAATATATGGTCTAGTAATTAACACCAAATAAATAATAATAATAAAAATAATAAAATATTAATTCATACTCTGTTCCATTTTGATGAACATAAAATCTTGTTTGTGATTATTTTTAAAATGTGTCCCAATACGGTTGCCAGATTTTGGAGTAGAAAGATAATTAAAACAAATTAATAAGTCATTTTATTTAAATATGTAATTTAGCAATATTTTAATCAGTATATTTATTTTAAAATGTATATATTCTAATATGCATTCTAATAATTTATATTAATATATTAATCCTACGTTTGTCATTTATTTATTACATTAGAATATAAAGTATAATAAAATACAATAAGGTATAAGAAATAATACATATACATTTTTAATAAAACGTGCAAATGCAATATTAAACATGTGCAATGAAGTGCTTGTTAGTGGAGATTCCAACCATTTGTCGAGTTGCAGGAGTTTTCCTGAAGTCTTCCTCTTTCCAGATGATTTAGCTTCTACTACAGTCCAGTATTTATAGTGAACCGCTTTCCAAACGGCAGGATCTTCACAGCTGAACAGACTCATCGCTGACAGAGAGAAAAAGTGAGTGTCAACAATGCATTAAAAATAAATTCAACTCGCCATTTTGCTGTATCTTTAGCTCAGAAAGCATTTTGAAATGCACATTGAATTTTGCTACAAACACCCTGACGCAATGATAAAAAATGCAGTATTTAATAATATATTTATAATTTTAATTTAATATTTAAATGCTCATTTTGCTATCATTTCTGCTTGTGCATTACACACATCAAATGTAATTGGTGTATTGCATGTTCAATTTAATTTTGCAACTTATAAAGCATTAAAATTAGTGTGCAACTTACATTTTAAATTAAAACTGGTTATAAACGGCAAATGTAAATGATATGATTTCATTTTGCACCAAACTTTGCACATATGTCATATGAAGAATGCAAAGTTAAATAAGGAACTGTTATTCCCATTATGCATCAAACATTTCAATATATTTTGCTACGCATATGCTTAAGTAACCAGTGTTGGGGTAACCATAGACTGTAAAAGATAGGAGGTAAGGCATTAAAAGTAACGCAATATTAATTTTCTAAGTAACAAGTAAAGTAATGCATTACTTTTAAAAAATAAATTGCTGGCAGCACGGTGGCGTAGTTGTTAGCACAATCGCCTCACAGCAAGAAGGTCGCTGGTTCGAGCCTCGGCTGGGTCAGTTGGCATTTCTGTGTGGAGTTTGCATGTTCTCCCTGTGTCCGCGTGGGTTTCCTCCGGGTGCTCCGGTTTCCCCCACAGTCCAAAGACATGCGCTATAGCTGAATTGGGTAAGCTTAATTGTCTGTAGTGTATGTGTGTGAATGAGTGTGTATGGATGTTTCCCAGTGATGGGTTGCAGCTGGAAGGGCATCCGCTGCGTAAAACATATGCTGGATACCCCAGATTAATAAAGGGACTAAGCCGAAAAGAAAATAAATTAATGAATGAAAATAAATTGCTGAATTAAAATTAACGTAGTCACATTGAATCAGGCACTCAATGAGAGAACGATACAAAAAATACAACAGTATCAAACATATTGCTTTAACCTTTCAATAATCCGCATATACGGCACAGCTCTGGGGTCAGGACGTTTTCTGAAGATAACATTATCCAAAATTATTATTTTTTGCTGTGTTTTGTTTTAAAGGTAAATGAAGGTTATACTGTGCATTGTTAATTGCAGAACTCATCTATTAAAAAATAACCCTGCAAGTTTTGAACCAGATCAAGTCTCATCAAGGAAATAAAAAGTAACGTAAAAGTAACGTAATACATTACTTTCCATAAAAAGTAACAAAGTAGCAACTACCTTCCCTAACACTGTCCGTAACAGCACACAAACACGCGCTTTATAACATTTACAACACACGAATCACGTTAAACAACAGCACATTAGGAGTTATGATGAAAAATAACCTGTTTTGTGAACTTGTAAAAGCGCTGTTTAGCAGATCTCGCAGCTCTTCTCCTGCAGTTTTAATGACAGACGCTGAAGCAGCGCGCCTTGCGACGGGACGTGACGTCAGCGGAGAACGTAAACAATGATTCTCCATCCGCTTCTCGTGAACGGACGCATTTGTTTTGAAAAGGGTAAGTTCTGTGCGGTTATATCAGACTTATATAAACTCATACTGCAGCTAATCTTTAATATTCGGCGACACGAGGAGCTGCGTTGAAGACTCGAAATGTATGAGTTTCTCCGAGGTGTTTATAAAGCTGTGTGAGACTTTTGTGGCGACAAGATCTCTACAGAACTCACTCACTCAGATTTACTACCTGCATTTAGCATAATTATAAACCTCTGTAATGTATTGAGCAAAGATTTTATTTTTATGACCTCGAAGCAGCAGTCGAACAGTATGAGGTGAATTATAATTCAAAGTATTTTCGAATTACCTATTTCAAAGGTTGTAATTGATACTTCTGTCTTTCACAATAACAAACTGCGTTAATTAGCTTATTGCTAATTAAAGTATTAATAATATACGAATTACAATGCCATAACGTTACATATGATCCTTTTTGCAGGTCAAATTTAAGTAATTATATGATTAATTTAATGTAACTATATCATCAGACCCATGTCATTTTATGTATATTATTGTTACACTTAAAATGATTTTGTTGTGTTTATTATTAAAGTACTAATGATAATAATACATATTTTTAATGTTGTCATAAATCTCATGCTTATATAATATATAGAAATACCAAACTGTAATTGTATCATGCAATTGATTATTAACTAAGTTTTATATTTTTATTAATGTATTATTTTTGCTGATTGTGGTGATAAAGTCTCATAATATACAAATTATGCTAAATATAAGTAAAAATATGATTTAATTTATGAATATGTATATATATTTTTTTATTTATTAAAAATGATCATAAGGGACATAATTAAATAAATTATATATATAAATATGGATGGGCTGCATGGTGGCGCAGTGGGTAGCACGATCGTCTCACATTTCTGTGTGGAGTTTGCATGTTCTCCCCGTGTTGGCGTGGGTTTCCTCAGGGTGCTCCGGTTTCCACCGCAAGTCCAAAGACATGCGGTATAGGTGAATTGGGTAGGCTAAATTGTCCGTAGTGTATGTGTGTGAATGAGTGTATGTGGATGTTTCCCAGTGATGGGTTGCAGCTGGAAGGGCATCCGCTGCGTAAAACATATGCTGGATAAGTTGGCGGCTCATTCCGCTGTGGCGACCCCAGATTAATAAGGGGACTAAGCCGAAAAGAAAATTAATGAATGAATGAATATATATATATTATTTTTTTATCAGCAGCTCTCTGTACTCTCACATAATGTTTTATGATATTACTTTGTATTATTAACATGCCTTGTTTCTCTTCTCTTCTGTAGGTTGATGTGAAATTCTTTATACAGATGTTAAATGTGGCTTCATGAATGTGTGCGTGACGTCACGCACCGGCGGCCACGCGCTGCAATTTTGAATCAGATGGTGAGAGAGGAAAGTTCTGCAGTAGCAATAATATTCCCTGACATGTCTGCTGTTTTACATCAAGTACATATATTTATTTTAAAACATTTTTAAATGTATACCTAGTGTACAATAGTTTATCATTTATGTTGTTAAACACTGAAGAATGTGCTGTTTCTGCTCTCGCTTTTCTCACAGGACTCGGTGTGGAGTAAATGAGAAGCTTGAAGGTTATCTGATTTTTTCCTTTCTCAACACAACAGGCTTTGGACACGAAGCGTGAGTCTATTTTATAGATGCTTCTACATGTCATTTCTTGCTAAATGTAAAGACTCATTCTAGAATTGCGGGCACATTTTCAGGCATTTTCCATTAAGCTGGAATGACACAACAAACTTACAGTAAACTGAACACAGTATTAATGTAAAAGAATGCTTAAATGTGATCGGGAATATTTGATTATGTTACTAATTGTTGTTTAATCTTTTTAAACCATAACAGAGTTGACATTTTCCACTATATTGCTATTTAGCTCAAGATGCTAACCTCAAACCAGACACCACATGGCATGTCTAAAACACAATTTTATGTATTTTCATCATATTATTGTTTGTAAAAGTGAATGAGAAATTCGCTGAAATATCACAATAACAGAGTTGACAAATAATTTATCTACTGTTGGTGAATCATAAACATTTTGTACAAATTATTGAGAGAAGAATAATGACAGGCCTCATTGCCGTCCACTGTTTCCTGCCAGAGCAAGTGACATCACTTGGAGCTAGTCACATGCTTTTTCTGTCAGTGCTTTACAGATTGTTCTGCCTTTTTATAATCGATGTTACAGAGTAGACCAGAATGCAGAGACGGATGCAAAATATACTTTTTTTATTACTTAATTAACAAATAATACAGAAAATAGATGTTTCATTTAAATGTTTATTTAACTTAGTAGAGTAAACACAAAAAAGATAAATATATTAGACTTATTTATTCATTCATTCATTCATTCATTTTCATTTCGGCTTAGTCCCTTTATTAGTCTGGGGTCGCCACAGCGGAATGAACCGCCAACTTATCCAGCATATGTTTTACGCAGCGGATGCCCTTCCAGCTGCAACCCATCACTGGGAAACATCCATACACATTCGTTCACACTCATACACTACGGACAATTTAGCTTACCCAATTCACCTATAGCGCATGTCTTTGGACTTGTGGGGGAAACCGGAGCACCCGGAGGAAACCCATGCCAACACGGGGAGAACATGCAAACTCCACACAGAAACGCCAACTGACCCAGCCGATGCTCGAATCATCGACCTTCTTGCTGTGAGGCGAATGTGCTACCCACTGCGCCACCGTGAGGCCCTAGACTTAATTATTTGATGATATTTGAAGCTGAATGTGTGATTCAAAAATAGCTATAATGGGAGTTCTTAATATTTTCAAGACAAAATGTCCCCAAATACACATACAAGCATTATTTTTTTAGGGATAACTTGATATAATTTGTGTTATTATTCAAAATTGCTTCATTAAAGTTTCTGTTTTTGAAAAATAATGTTAAAGGTTTATCTTGGAGATTAAAATCCTCCCGTAATTCCAGAATCCCCCGCATGAAGACGATGATGATGATGTTGATGAGTTTGTGCTCTACCTGCTGGCCTGAGACTGAACTGCAGCATCTGCTTCATTTAACGTCTCGCTCATCTCTGTGTGTGCGTTTGTTTCTCTGTTTGCTCTTCTTCTCGTTGGTTTTCAGCTTGAGATGGAGAAGATGACCAGGGTGAGCACCATCAGTGGACGGACCATGTTCTGCCACTTGGACGCACCTGCAAACGCCATCAGCGTCTGTCGGGACGCCACGCAGGTCACATTTATACATTTATGATTTTTTTTTTTTAACATGGCTAAGTGCTGCCCATTTAAAATAAAAGAAAAACATTAAGTACAATTAAATTATAATGATGAAATCTAAAGCAACACATTATAATAGTGTTTTCTAACAAAATCAGCTCGTACAAATGTTTTTCTATTTACAATTCAATTTTTGTTTACAGTGTTTCATTTAATCTGAATGCGGTGAATTAATGGCTGATTATGATAAGATTCAAGAAAAGATTGTATATATTTATAAATAAGTCAATATCATTTATAATGTAAAAGTAGTTTAATTCATATAGTGTTTTTTGTCACTTCGATGTATATATTTGTATTTTGTAGTAATTAAATATCTAATATTTATCTCATTTAAATGTATATTTAAAAAATGTGTTTAATTTATTTTAAATATTATTGCATTTTGTAGTCATTTGTGTTTTAAATAATATTTCAGTTATGCAAATTCAATTATGTAAATGAAATTAAAATGTATAATGTCCTTCAGATTGGGTATTTATTTTAATTCAATTCAAGTTAATTATTTTCCTCAATGTACACGCAGCACCCCATATTGACAGAAAAACACAGACCTTTTGACGTTTTTGCAGATTTATTAATAAATAAAATATCACATGGTCCTAAGTATTCAGACCCTTTGCTAATAACAATTCTAATAACTGATTTCTTTTGTCTGTGCCATGATGACAGTACATAAAAACCATTTTTAATAACTCTTTTTTTCTTTGCAATGTTCAATGTATGTTTCTTTGCCCAATAAAGGCTCAATAATCAATAATCCAAAATGCTATTTTTGTATCAGTGTCATTATATCAGTGCCACTTGTGACGGATGAACTGTGGTTGTGTTTTGCAGGTGGTGGTGGCCGGCCGTAATATCTTCAAGATCTACGGTTTAGAGGAGGATGGTTTCGTGGAGCGCCTGAACCTTCGTGTGGGCCGCAAACCCTCACTCAACTTCAGCTGCGCGGATGTGATGTGGCATCAGATGGAGGAGAACCTGCTGGCCACCGCCGCCACCAACGGGGCCGTGGTCACCTGGAACCTGTCCAGACCCTGCCGGAACAAGCAGGAGCAGCTCTTCACCGAACACAAACGCACTGTCAACAAGGTCTGCTTCCACCCCACGGAGGTCAACATGCTGCTGTCCGGCTCGCAGGACGGATTCATGAAGTGCTTCGACCTGCGCAAGAAGGAGAGCGTCAGCACCTTTTCTGGTGCGTGCAAACTTTATTACCACAAATGCATGGGCTGACGTATGTGCCAAGGTCATTTTAGGAAATTGCAAAACTAAATCTGAAGTCAGTTGAAGTCAAAATGATTCGCCCTCCTGTGAATATGTTTTTCTTTTTCAAATATTTCCCAAATTATGTTTAACAGAGCAAGGAAGTTTTCACAGTATTTCCTATAATATTTTTTCTTCAGGAGAAGCAGTGTCTTGACTTAAAGTACAGGGGTCAAATCCAGTTTCTGGAGGGCCGGAGCTCTGCACAGTTTAGTTCTATCCCTAATTAAACACCTGATCAAACTTATTAAGTCCTTCAGGCTGGTTTGAAATCTACAGGTAAGTGTGTTGAAGCAGGGTTGGAACTAAACTGTGCAGAGCTGCGGCCCTCCAGGAACAGGCTTTGACACCTGTGACTTAAAGAGACAGTTCAACACAAAAAATGTACATTCACTCACAAGTATAGTTTGTTTTATCTGTTGAACGCTAAAGAAGATATTTTAAAGAGCAGCCATTGACATCCATAATAGGTTTTAAAGTAATTATAAACTGCTTCTATTCTAGCTGAAATAAAACAAGACTTTCTCCAGAAGTAAAAATATTATAGGAAATTTATATTTTTCTCTGTTGATTTCATTACAGTACATTTGTTTAAAGACTGTTTACCTGCACATATCTTTACTTCTCTATATACTGAATTATATTAATAATTCCTAATAATCTATTCTGAATAATCTTTATTTACCAGAGGGATATGTTCATTCATGCTTTTCCCTATTATATCAATTTCCATAATAATAGTAATAATTATTGTTATTATGAAAATGGATAATATGGATAATGTACTGTAATGGAAATCAACAGACAAAAATTCATAAATTTCCTATAATATTTTTTCTTCTGGAGAAAGTCTTATTTGTTTTATTTCAGCTAGAATAAAAGCAGTTTATAATTTCTTTAAAACCAGTTATTTATTATTCATTCATTCATTCATTTTCATTTCGGCTTAGTCCCTTCATTAATCTGGGGTCGCCACAGTGGAATGAACCGCCAACTTATCCAGCATATGTTTTAAGCAGCGGATGCCCTTCCAGCTGCAACCCATCACTGGGAAACATCCACACACACCCATTCACACACATACACTACGGACAATTTAGCTTACCCAATTCACCTATACCGCATGTCTTTGGACTTGTGCGGGAAACCGGAGCACCTGGAGGAAACCCACGCAAGCACGGGGAGAACATGCAAACTCCACACAGAAATGCCAACTGACCCAGCCTAGGCTCAAACCAGTGACCTTCTTACTGTGAGGCGAGAGCGCTACCCACTGCGCCACCATGCTGCCCTATGGCCAATTTAGTTTATTCAATTCACCTATAGCGCATGTGTTTGGACTGTGGGGGAAACCGGAGCACCCGGAGGAAACCCACACGAACATGGGGAGAACATGCAAACTCGAACCAGCGACCTTCTTGCTGTGAGGCGATTGTGCTAACCACTGAGCCATTGTGTCACCTCAGAATAGATTATTCAGAATTATTAATATTATTCAGAATATAGATAAGTGAAGATATGTGCAGGTAAACAGCCTTTAAACATAAGTACCGTAGTTGAAATTCATAAATTGACAAAGGAAACACTATTTATATTAAAAGTATATTTTGGATGTTTTCTTTCCATTACAATAAAAAAAACACCTCATTAAAAAAAACCTAAATCTCCAAATTTGAGAGGCGCAAAAAAATAGTTTTTGTCTGGAGTGTCTTGACTTAAAAAAAAGAAAGAAAGAAAAATCTGTCTTTTTTATTCACTAAAGTGCTCTGAAGTACCATCCAAGTGCTGTATGTTTATTGAATTTCACTGTGAGAAGTGTCTTTAACCCAGGGTTGATTGTTATCCGCTGTTTGTGAGCATCTGTGTATGTTTCCGCAGGTCAGTCGGAGAGCGTCAGAGATGTGCAGTTCAGTATGAAGGATTATTTCACGTTTGCGGCTTCTTTTGAGAATGGAAATGTGCAGCTGTGGGACATTCGCAGACCTGACCGCTACGAGAGGATGTTCACTGCACACACCGGACCTGTTTTCTGCTGTGACTGGCATCCTGAGGACAGGTGTGTGTGTGCGTGCGTGCGTGCGTGCGTGCGTGCGTGCGTGTGTGTGCGTGCAAAACTGAAAAAAGTAAACATTTAAGAAGATAACACGAGAAGGAAATAAAAATATATAATAATAATAATTTAAAGCATTATATTAACAATATTATACAATTTAAAATAACAAATATTATATAATACTAATAAGTATAAATTACAATATAATAATCATAATAATTTATTTATAATTTATTATTAATATTATTATTATTCATTATTCATATTGTATATTTGTTTTTATTATTTCCTTTATTATTATTTCCTTTATTATTATTTCCTTTATTTCCACCTAAAATGAAAAAAGAAGAAAATAATAATAAATATATAATAATAATAATAATAATAATAATAATAATAATAATAATAATAAT
>CAIGQW010054880.1:875156-886206 GCA_903798125.1 Danio choprae
TGTGTGTGTGTGTGTGTGTGTGTGTGTGTGTGTGTGTGTGTGTGTCTTTGTGTATAAATTATTTTTATCTATTAAAAGTTATTGTTTGCTTGCAGTGATCAGGTAGCCTTTATAACCGGTGGAGGGTCAGGTATTGGATTTCGGATAGCAGAAGTTCTGATGAGGTTGGTCTTCATTTTTCACTGTAGTTTTTTGCTGTCAACACTTTATGTGACTGTTCACTCACAAATTATCTATTACAGCGTGATATATATTGACCTTTAACCTTTGTGACCTTCTGCAAGGTCATCTGTATCCTCAAATTTACCTCAGTGTATTTTCCAGTGTTACTTCAGGTGTCCTTTTAGTGATGAAAATTCTGTCATTTATCCCCCTTCATTTGTTCCAAACCTATTTGAGATGTTTCCTCGGTTAAATACAAAAGAAGATATTTTGAAAGCTGGTAACCATCGACTTCCATAGTGTCTTGAGTGTATGTTAATCTATCATATATGTTAATCTATCATATATGTTAATAATTACTAGTTTCCAACATTCTTCAAAATATCTTAATTTATATACAAAAGAAGGAATTTTGAAAGCTGGTGACCATTGACTTCCATAGTGTCTTTTCATCTTACAATGGATGTCAATAGTTACTGGTTTCCAGCATTCTTCAAAATATCTTATTTTATATACAAAAGAAGATATTTTGAAAACTGGTAACCATTGACTTCCATAGTGTCTTTTCATCCTACTATGGATGTCAATAGTTACTGGTTTCCAGCATTCTTCAAAATATCTTCTTTTGTGTTCAACAGAAAAAAAACAACCTAAGAATAGGTAAACAGTGTGTAAATGTTTATTTTTTTGGTGAACTGTCCCTTTAAACTCGTGTTTTACTTTTGCTCAGGCATGGCTGTGACACAGTCATCGCTAGTCGAAATCTGGAGAAGATCTCTCAGGTACTTTCCTTATAAAATCTCCAATAACTTACTGATATAATGGACATTAATTCAATTTCTGAATATATTTTAGGCGGCGAAGAAGTTAACCAGCACCACAGGCAGGCGGTGTTTACCAATCGCCATTGATGTTCGTCAACCAGAGACTATTTTGGCCGCTGTGGATGAGACCTTGAAGACATTCGGACGTGTTGACATTCTTATTAACAGTAAGACGAGTCCTTATGTCATAAAAAATATGTCATAAAAGACCAGCAAGCACCTAGTGTCATTTATTGTTCTTCAGTGTGATTACGTAATATTCAAGCACATGTACTTTTGTATGCAGAGGCTCTTACATAAGAGAAATTAGCATATTAAAATGATTTATGTGACATTTAAAGGGATAGTTCATCTAAAAATGTAAATTAACAGTTCATTTATTCACCCTCAGGCCATTGAATATGTCATTTAGTTTCTTGAGTAGAATATTAAGAAAGATTTTTAGCTGAATTCATGGTCCTTGGTGATTCATATAGTAGAAGTCAATGGTCACCCATTTTAATATTAAAAATAAACGCACACAAATCAACCCCTGTGGATACACTGAGGTCTTATAAAGTGAAATGATCTATCTGTGCAAGAAATTGAACATTCATTCATTTTCTTTTCGGCTTAGTCCCTTTATTAATCAGGGGTCGCCACAGCGGAATGAACCGCCAACTTATCCAGCATATGTTTTACACAGCGGATGCCCTTCGCTAGGAAACATCCATACACACTCATTCACACACACACACTACGGACAATTTAGCTTATGTCTTTGGACTTATGGGGCAAATCAGAGCACCCGGAGGAAACCCACGCGAACACGGGGAGAACATGCAAACTCCACACAGAAATGCCAACTGACCCTGCCAGGGCTCGAATCAGCGACCTTCTTGCTGTGAGGCGATTGTGCTACCCACTGCGCCACCGTGATGCCAGAAATTGAACATTATTTACAATATTATTAGCCACTGACTGCTATTATATAAACCACAAATTCAGATAAAGAAATCTTCTTTAATGTTCTACTGAAGACAAAACGTCACATACATCTTCAATGACCTGGAGGTGAGTAATTTAACTGGAAATGTTCATTTTTGGGTGAACTATCCCTTTAAGACTGGAGTAATGATGCTAAATATGTAACTTTGCATCACATGTACATTAATAACATTTTACAATATATTCAGGTATTGTAATTATACTGTATTTTGATTTCAAAAAAATTTCTATGATATCAAAAGTGATATCTAAGTGGCTCTGGGACCAAAACGTTGACATTTCGGGTCCCTGGCCTGGAAACTCCCCAGAACTTAATCCCATTGAGAACTTGTGGTCAATCCTCAAGAGGCGGGTGGACAAACAAAAACCCACTAATTCTGACAAACTCCAAGTGATTATGAAAGAATGGGCTGCTATCAGTCAGGATTTGGCCCAGAAGTTGATTGAGAGCATGCCCAGTGGAATTGCAGAGGTCCTGAAAAAGAAGGGCCAACACTGCAAATACTGACTCTTTGCGTAAATGTCATGTAATTGTGGATAAAAGCCTTTGAAACGTATGAAGTGCTTGTAATTATATTTCAGTACATCACAGAAACAACTGAAGCAAAGATCTAAAAGCAGTTTAGCAGCAAACTTAGTCAAAACTAATATTTGTGTCACTCTCAAAACTTTTGGCCACGACTGTACAATATTCAAATATATTATTATTATTATTATTATTATTATTATTATTATTATATAATATTTTTAATTATTATATTAAATTATTATTATATATTATAATATATCATGTTTTTATTAATATTAATATTATTACTATTAATATATTTTTTATAATAATATTTTTTATTATATTTTATGTTGTTGTTATTATTATTATTATTATTATTATTATTATTATTATTGTTATTATATATTATAATATATAATTTATTTATTATTTTTTTTAGATGCTGCTGGTAATTTCTTGTGTCCGGCTACATCTTTATCATTTAATGCTTTCAAGACCGTAATGGAGATCGACACCATGGGAACTTTCAACACTAGTAAAGTCCTCTATGACAAATGGTTCAAGGTAAAAAAAAAAAAGGATTTTCACTCGCAAACAAATGTCAAAAGAGTAACTCATTTAGATTTCTCCTCCTTTGTGGTTTTATTTGTCTCCCTCAGGATCATGGCGGCTCCATTGTCAACATTTCCGCCACTCTGGGGTACAGAGGTCAGGCTCTCCAGGTGCATGCTGGGTCTGCAAAGGCTGCTAACGGTCAGTGCTCTTTTCAGTGTGTTTACATAGGCGTATGTTTCAGCTGACTGCTTTGTAAAGTCATATTAATAGTTTTTAATAAACATTAGATTATACAGTAGTGGCCACAAAGGATGTCCAGCCAGGGAAATCCACACTTGACCATAAACCTCTGATTCATTCATTCATTTTCATTTCGGCTTAGTCCCTTTATTAATCTGGGGTCGTCACAGCGGAATGAACCGCCAACTTATCCAGCATATGTTTTACGCAGCGGATGCCCTTCCAGCTGCAACCCATCTCTGGGAAACATCCATACACACCCATTTTCTCTCATACACTACGGACAATTTAGCTTACCCAATTCACCTATACAGCATGTCTTTGGACTTGTGGGGGAAACCGGAGCACCCGGAGGAAACCCACGCCAACACGTGGAGAACATGCAAACTCCACACAGAAACGCCAACTGACCCAGCCGAGGCTCGAACCAGCGACCTTCTTGCTGTGAGGCGAACGTCCTATCCACTGCGCCACCGTGAGGCCTAAACCTATGATATTATGTTTATAATAATAAAATATTATTGTCGATTTTGTAACTATATTAGATGAGCATAGTTGTGCTTGACAATCATCATGTGCTCCACATTTCAATTGCTTCACTTGTGATAACTAAGCAAATATGTATATGGATTAATGTTTTCTTTTCTCTTGCTAGTATGTATCATGTTTATTTTTTTCCAGAGCAAACAATGAGTCTTACATGTTTAACATGATTAATAAAAGACAATGCAAAATTAAACGCTTTTCAACCCATTAGGCTTTACTCCAAGTTTCAAATGATTTACAATATAATGTAGTGTGATCATTTATTCCTTTATATATTTTATTAAGTTCAGAATATGAATAAGCATGTTTGCTATTTACATAAATGTATCTGGTACACTGAATAATGATGGAACTTTAATTCACCCTGTTTTCTTTAAGGAGGCTCTCTCAATGGTAAAGAAGACAGAGTCTTACCCAGGATGTCTTTTAAAGTTTTATAGTTTGCAAAGAAGGTCAGACAGTCATACAGTAACACAGGTTCCTGCAGAGTGCGACACTCAAAGAAGAGTGTGTTCCCTTTTTCTCTAGTTTCTTCCCTCTAAAGCCCACAAGGCCATCAGTGACATAGCGAATGAATCACATCACAGTTATCTTAATGCTCATAATTCACTTTTAGTCTTCTATATTTCAATCTCATCTCCCACCCAACTGTACAGGTCATAGGTCACCATTCATGGAGTACAATCCTGTCTTATGATAAACAGATGGCAAAGTGGTCACGCATAGCTTAACTGTGTAATGAATACATAGAAAGGGGAAAAGAAGAACAGATTTTAAAATGCATATAAAGGTATATAGGGCAGCATGGTGGCGCAGTGGGTAGCACAATCGCCTCACAGCAAGAAGGTCGCTGGTTCGAGCCCCGGCTGGGTCAGTTGACGTTTCTGTGTGGAGTTTGCATGTTTTCCCTGTGTTTGCGTGGGTTTCCTCCGGGTGCTCCGGTTTCCCCCACAAGTCCAAAGACATGCGCTATAGGTGAATTGGATAAGCTAAAAAATTGTCCGTAGTGTATGAGTGTGAATGAGTGTGTGTGGATGTTTCCCAGTGATGGGTTGCAGCTGGAAGGGCATCCGCTGCGTAAAACATATGCTGGATAAGTTGGCGGTTCATTCCGCTGTGGCGACCCCAGATTAATGGGGGGACTAAGCCGAAAAGAAAATGAATGAATGAATAAAGGTATATAAATGAATTTCCATATAACAACCCTTATTTTATTTTTAAAACATTATTTCAGACATTAAAGCACACACTTTACTAACAATTAGTATTCTTTGTATATACAATTAAAGACAAAATTATTAACTCTTATATGAAATTTTTATTATTATTATTATTATTATTATTATTATTATTATTTTAAATGTTTAATGGAGAGACTTTTTTCACCACATTTTTAAACATAATAGTTTTAATAACTAATTTATTTGGTCTTTGCAATGATGACAGTACATAATATTGTAATATTAAGTATTATAAATAATGTTTTCAACTTAAAGTCCAATTTAAAGGCTTAACTAGGCTAATTAGGTTACTTGGGCAAGTCATTAAACAACACCGGTTTGTTTTGTAGCCAATCAAATAATCCTAAGGAGGCTAATAATGTTGAGCGTTTTAAAATATATTTAAAAACTATTTTTATTATAAATAATAAAAAATACATTCTCCATAAGAATAATATAATAGGAAATAGTGTGAAATTTCCTTGCTTTGTTAATAATCACTTGGGAAATATTTTTGTCTTCAACTGTATTTATAAAAGCACTTTAATACATTTAATTTGACATTGTTACTATAATGACATGTCTCCCCATCACTGTGTGCTTATAGACGCCATGACAAGGCACTTGGCGGTGGAGTGGGGCCCCAGCGGTGTGAGGGTGAACACTGTGGCTCCAGGGCCCATCTCTGGCACAGAGGGATACCGCAGACTGGGTAATACTGGATATGTGTACAAACCCTAATTCTAATCTCACTATTAGACATATGCCAATGTTAAATCATAGTTATAATCTGAATACAGTTGTGTTATTAAATGTAAATATCTAAAATGTTTCCAATTACTGGGTTGCAGCTAGAACATAAACATATGCTGGAATAGTTGGCGGTTCATTCCTCTGTGGCGACCCCTGATTAATAAGGGACTAAGCTGAAGGAAAATTAATAAATAAGTATCTAAAATGTACATAATATTAGATATTAGTAATTGTCTAATAAAATATAGCTGTAGTTTTTAACTAATATTAACATGATGACTGCGATAAATCTGGCCTTTTCTTTAATTAATTAATTCATTCATTCATTCATTTTCATTTCGGCTTAGTCCCTTTATTAATCTGGGGTCGCCACAGCGGAATGAACCGCCAACTTATCCAGCATATGTTTTATGCAGCGGATGCCCTTCCAGCTGCAACCCATCTCTGGGAAACATCCATACACACCCATTCACGCTCATACACTACGGACAAATTCACCTGTACCGCATATCTTTGGACTTGTGGGGGAAACCGGAGCACCCGGAGGAAACCCACGCCAACACGGGGAGAACATGCAAACTCCACACAGAAACGCCAACTGACCCAGCCGAGGCTCGAACCAGCGACCTTCTTGCTGTGAGGCGAACGTGCTATCCACTGCGCCACCGTGAGGCCCTTTAATTCATGTATTCATTATGTTTGTTGTTTTGAAGTATATATTTATGAATAAAATGTTCTTGCTGACATGGCATTAAATAAAAATCCACCATCATCATCGTCATCTGTTGATTCCAATGCATTAACTAATATTTACTTATTGTAAAGCGTTACCTAATGTACTTCATAATCCTTTTAATTTAATTAGGTTGAAACATTTGTTTACTTCAAACATGTGTATCCAATAAATCAACACACAAAGTATTTTTGGTTATTATACCTGTTAGAGTAATCTTTTTTGCAGTTGACGTCAATATCGTAATAATACTGTAATAAAAGATTCAGCAATTAATCACAACAAGAACGTTTTGATGCCATCATACAGGCCCGTAGCCACCCTATTGAAAGGAGGGGGTTCTCAAATATATGTTCATGTTTTCTTAAATATGAGGTTTAAATACTGCACCTTAGTGACATTTTAAACACTAAACTTTGCTGGATTCGCGTGTCGGATGATGATCATGGACATAGATCACAAAATGTTTCCTACAATTTTGTTGAGTGCTTGCCATGCTATTTTACTATGGAGTATTTATTTATAAATTAGCATTTATTCATTCATTCATTTTCATTTCGGCTTAGTCCTCTTATTAATCTGGGGTCGCCACAGCGGAATGAACCGCCAACTTATCCAGCATACGTTTTACGCAGCGGATGCCCTTTCAGCTGCAACCCATCACTGGGAAACATCCATACACACTCATTCACACACATACACTACGGACAATTTTAGCTTACCCAATTCACCTATACCGCTTGTCTTTGGACTTGTGGGGAAAACCGGAGCACCCGGAGGAAACCCACGCCAACACGGGGAGAACATGCAAACTCCACACAGAAATGCCAACTGAACCAGCCGAGGCTCGAACCAGCGACCTTCTTGCTGTGAGGCGATTGTGCTACCCACTGCGCCATCGTGAGGCCCTAAATTAGCATTTAAACTAAGTTATTGCAGTTTTGTATATATTGTTATGAAATGAACATTTTAAAATTATAAAATTTTTTATAAAGAAATATGGAAAAAGACTTATTTTTAAATGCAAATTTATTATCATCCATCAAAAAAAAGCATTAAGAATCTGATAATCTGCCCCCCACACAGATTTTTTTGCCCCCCAATACACCCTCACACTCTCCTCATAACTTATACTCCCCATGAACACTATTATTTATTTATTATTTGCACAATTAAAATCGCACATATTCATCACACTACGCTGCACTGATTCATCTTGAATTGTACATATCCACGACACATATACCATTGTAATTATGTTCATATCGATCTGCATACCTCTGATTATTAATAGCAACCTGTACATATATTCATTTCATGTAAATCTCTTTTCATAGTTAATACAACCTGTATATAGTGTTCATAGTACATCCATCTGTAAATATCACCATAGCACTTGCTGCTATTGCACTCCTGGTTAGACCTAAACTGCATTTCGTTGCCTTGTACTTATACATGTGTAATGACAATAAAGTTTAATCTAATCTAATTGTGTTTAAAAATAATAAACTGTAACCTATATAGGCAAATAATGAACTATTTCAGCTCAATCAACTTTCCTGAGTTTGGCCACTTGAATAATTAAGGGTTAAATTAGTCTTAAAGCTTCTTTTATCTGTAATTTTCAATTTATGATGGCATAGCAGTCAAAAATGGGACAAGTGAGCACGTGTAGGAGCCAAATTCTGGACTTTGCCAGTGGGGGGAATTGGGTCTTTCTTTAAAGTATGCATGAACCGGAAGCTGCGACCGTTTTTTTGTTCGTATTGTGACGCAGTTACTAGAGAAACTGAATATTAAATGAGAAAACAGTGGGCGTGGCTTGTTTTTTTCTACTGCGAGCTGATTGGATGTAGTAAAGTAGGCATTTCATTTAGAAAGATCAGGAAAATGGGTTTGGGGGGAGTTATTACAACCTAACAGACTCCTCCTCCTCAACATTTCTGTTTGTTGTCAAAACTGAAAGCTGGAGGGGCGTGGTTAAGTATGTTAGCCACACCCAATGCCTCAGACAGACCTAATCTGAAGATTTAATTGAAAGTAAACACTAACAAAAACTAGCAACGTGAGCTAACAAAATCAATATGGCTAGTTTTGATTTCATGTGGACTTTAAGCCTAGACACTATATCTTTATTTTTTAGTCACCTCCTCTTTTTTGTTTTCAGGTGGTTCACATGCTGAGACAGCAGGCGCTTTTCACAGCATCCCGTTACAAAGAGCTGGAAACAAGACTGAGATGGCGCACGCAGTTTTATTCCTGGCCAGCCGCGCCTCCTCATACATCACTGGCTCTGTATTGGTCGCCGACGGAGGGGCGTGGCTTACTTCAGCCAATGACGTGGAACGGCTGTTGGGTATTATCTCATCTCGCTCTGCAAAACTATGAACAGACTGCACCGCACACAGGTGTGTGTGTCTGTGTGTGCGTAAGGTAGACGACAGAGGCTTGCTGGATATACAGTTGAAGTCAGAATTATTAGCCTTTCTTTTTCAAATATTTCCCAAATGATGTTTAACAGAGCAAGGAATGTTTCACAGTATTTCCTATAATATTGTTTCTTCTGGAGAAAGTTTTATTTGGTTTATTTCGGCTAGAATAAAAGCAGTTTTTAATTTAAATATTACTTTGGGCTTAATATTATTCGCCCCTTTAAGCAATATTTTTTATCTTTTGTCTACAGAACAAACCATCATTATACAATGACTTGCCTACTTACCCTAACTAGCCTAATTAACCTAGTAAAGCCTTTAAATGTCACTTTAAGCTGAACACAAGTATATTGAATACATAATATCTAGTCAATTATTATGTACTGTCATTATAACAAAGATAAAAGAAATCAGTTATTAGAAATGAGTTATTAAAACTATTATGTTTAGAAATAATAATTCTGACTTCAACTGTATATGGATCTAATAATTTACAGTGCTCAGCGTATATGAGCACACCCCATTTTGAAAATGAATATTTTTATCCATTTCTTCAGTGAATATAGGCAGTGTATTTTGGTGCATTTAAACAAAACAGATTTATTAAACAGATATATTTATTAAAATAATATTTTAGTCACCAAACATTGTGAAGCAAAATTGAAAGATAATACAATTAAACTCAAGCAAAATATTGCAAAACAAATGATAACCTACAATATTTCAACTAAATTCTTCAATGTTTTTGCTTCTCTTGATTTTTCCTCTTTTTTAAATTTGTATTTAATATTTTTCTATAACATATACATTTGGGTGAACTAGTTTTTAGACCGTTATCGTAAGTTGCTTTGTTAGATGAGCTCCAGATAGGGCTTCAGTACTGACTAATCTAATGTATATACATTTCATTTTCTTTTCGGCTTAGTCCCTTTATTAATCAGGTGTCGCCACAGCGGAATGAACTTATCAACCGCCAACTTATCCAGCATATGTTCTACACAGTGGATACCCTTCCAATTGCAACCCAGCACTGGGAAACATCCATACACAATCATTCACACACACACACACACTACGGACAATTTAGCTTACCCAATTCACCTATACCGCATGTTTTTTTTGGACTTGTGGGGGAAACACGGGGAGAACATGCAAACTCCACACAGAAATGCCAACTGACCCAACCGGGGCTCGAACCAGCGACCTTCTTGCTGTGAGGTGATTGTGCTACCCACTGCGCCACCGTGCTGCCCCTAATGTATATACAAAACTATTATATTGTATAGCTTCCTATTAAAATATGAATTTAAAAGATAGATTTGTGAGGAGTGTGCTTATATATGCTGAGCACTATATATAATTATATTAATTATTTAAAAGCTCAGTCACAATCAGGAAATCAATTCTAGTAAAAATCTTGTCAGTAAAACAAATTTTTTTTCCCAATAATTTTTGTCAAAATGATTCACTACTGAATATATGTGTATGCATTTCTGTTAAATATTATACAATGTCATTGTAATTAGCATTTTCCTTGTGCTTTTAGGTTTTTGGATGGCAGAAAAAAGAAAGGATAAATAGCAAGAGGATGACAAAAGCTGCAGTGGACCAGCTGAAGTACATTTGTATGATAATTGTTGAAACGTGTGGGTTATTTTTCACCCCAAAATCAATGAGAAGAAAGTAATGCTGATCTGCTTAACACCTCATTTTTAAGACAAACGTGGGGTATTGTGACACTTTTTTTTATTATAAATAAGCACAATGTCACCCAAAAGTCTTAATAAGGCTTAATACATGCTTTTTAAGTAGTATTATTAAATTATTCTTGCAAAACATAGTGTCAGGAAAAGTGTCAGTGTCAAGATTCATTTGTTTTCCACTGTTATGGTAGTCAGAATAAGTTTCTTTTGACTCATTACTGTAATGAATGATTTCTTCCCCTTTAGATTATGAGGTGAAATATGACTTGAATATATATTAGAACAGATTGTTATAACCCCTGTGTCTTCTTGGCTGCTGTTAAATATTTCTAGCATATATAGCCAGAAAGGTTTAGCAATTATATTAGATTAAAATATCCACTT
>CAIGQW010054880.1:886606-898977 GCA_903798125.1 Danio choprae
AACTCCAGATATGTATATTTTTTTCAAGTAAAAGTGCAAACATTTGTATTTGTATTGTATTTTACATAACAGTTTTCATAATAAATCATTTATAATAATTACCAATATTACTTTTCAGACTGTTATTAAATGTTCGCCCACACGGGGGCGCAAGAAAACCACAGTAAATATCTGGAAATACCGCTAAGCGTTTGCTTGAAGTAGACCGTTGTCCTGTTGAACTCTAGCAAACTCTCTTGATTATTACAATCACAATTTTACAGCTGCTTTCAATCTAAAACTGCGGCATCATAATCGTCCAGGCAAACGCAGGCACCGATAACGCAATGGATTCTTGACGCCTGTGGTTTAAAGAGGCAGACTGCGGCGCCGGCTCTGCGCATGCGTGTTGCTGACGTCGGGTTGTGTGCGCGCGCGCGTGTGTGTATATGTATGTGAGTGAGACAGCAGAGGTTGTGTGTTGCTGCTGATGAGAGAGGGAGACAGATATAACAGAAACATCATCCGTCGATTAAACAAAACAACAACAACAAGAGCTCGCTAGCTCATCTAAAACCGCGGATTTCAGATTAACGGATAAATCGCCGCCGAGGGAGTGAGATAAAAGAGCGTCGCGCTTTATTCGCTGGATTATCGGTGGTCTTCATCCCGCTAACAGGCTAATAACAAGCGCAGGTGGATGACTCGCGAGACTCGACCTGGATTTTGGCCTGTTTTTAAGAAAGATAAGCTGAGGAGTAACACATCCGTGTCAAAGCAAATTGGAGGATTTAATCGACTCTGAAGGAGAACCAGAAACCTCAGAAATCTTTTTTTTTAACAGAAAAATCAAATGAGAAGGGGTCGTGTGGGCCAGCTAGTCGGCTATTGGGTTTATCTCAGATGTGTAGGATGTTGACGCTAACCGCACTGGAACAATCTATCATTTAAGGTTTTTTTTTAGTATGGAACAATGACAGCTGTTTAAAAATAGTCTGCTGTGCTTAACATATGAAAAAGAGAGTTATGTTAAGCTTTATGTACTCAGATTGCTGGGCAATCTGGTTAATCTGAGTAAAACGTTTGAAATCACTGCCTCTTAATAGGATAAACTGTGTATAACGAGTGTTTATACATTATAACCAGATTTGAATACTTAGTAGTTTATTCCAGTGAAGAGTCAAGCCTCTTATAAATGATTTACTTGGTGTTTTTGTAACACTAGCAAGTTAAATTATAAGTTAGATTATAAGTTAAATCAACCCAAATGGAATTTGTGTGATATTTGCAATTATATAGGTCTCTATTTTATGTAATTTCCTACTGAGTGTGTATTTCATTAAAATTATTAATTAGAAGTAACCTGAAACATTGAAGTAATCTCGTCGTTTTGGGTTAAATTGGATGGGAGTTAACATGCTTTTGAGGACACTTGGATGAATGCAAAACAGGGAAGTGGACTCAACTTTTATTTATGGAGAGGTTTGCATATTGGAGAAAAAAAAAGCATCACAGCTCACATGGAGCTGAGCTACAACAGTGAAACCTTATCCTTGTGGCCGCAAATGTAAACAGTAGTTGATCATTTACAGGGAGGTGGACGCTTACGCATGGGTCTCGACAAGGATATTTCTTTTGGTGCGTATGCTGGAAGAGGTCACCAATTGCTTTTGAATTCCGAACATTATTACCTTGTGGGATCATAACTAAGAACTGGAATATTTCCATTTGTCAGAGAGAGCTCGTCTCTTCAATGGAGCAAGTTCTCTCCAGCCCTCAGGGGTGTTCCGAGTGGGAGGTGAGCGGGAAAACGGAGTGGGAATCCGATCAGAATCCTCTGGGATTTCTCCTTGTGGATAAAGATAACAGTTCTGTTGCAGATTCTACTAATGAAATTTTTCAGGAGAATGCCATAAACCTAGATGACTTATTTTGGGCGTCTCAAACGTATTCCTGGGAAAATGGTCTGGATTGTGTTTATCCTGAATGGAAGACTCAGCCTCCTCCTTCCCAAGATCTCAAAGGAGACGGTAATTCTGGAATTCCAGAAGCTGTTGAAGGAGATCTCATCTGTTTTCATTCCAGATCTGCTAGTCCTACGTTGGCAGACAGACCCGTGCAGGATCAAAACAACTTTTATGACCATGCTGAAGAGGTGGAGGTTACTGCCACTTCAAGCACTTTAGATGTGTGCACAGGTGAGCTGGGCATTAACGTCCCCACCGTTCAGACTGACAAAACATTGTTACTAGAAACACACCTAATGCTTGAAGAGACGCATTTAACAAACTGTGAGTTCAGTTGTAATTCTGTTGTGGAAGACGAAAACAGTCAGAACGTCCTTCCACTTGGGACTCATCTCATGCTGGAATCTGAAGGTTTGTTGGCGGTTTCTCCTGTGGAGGTGTCTTGTGTGGATACAAACTCGAATCTCAAGCCTTCAATTATTTCTCAGACACCTTCGTCGGCATCTGAACACATCTACCTCTCATCGTCAGCCCTTCCATGTGAGCCTGTCTTTCCGATGACATGTACAAAGCCACATGTTCCGCCATATCACGAGGGTAGTGCAACACTTCCAATGGATGAGGTAGAGATGATATTTCCAAAACTTCAAGGTAGAGAAGGCGAGAGTAATAAACCTTCAGCGAGTAACAGGACCCATGAGCGGCAAAGCCAAGAGACATCAGACGCTAACACAGACACAACACATCTATCAGTGTGTTCATTAGGAGTGCCTGACATCTCACCTGAACATTGTGAGGAAATACTGCATGAGTTGTCAACAAAATGCACAGTGGAAATGGTTGAAGAACAGGTGAATAAGGCGTCCGTGTCAAGCAACACAACTAATACCGCTTTTTCTAAAGCTAAAACAGAACTTTGTGAAGAATTGTCATCTACAGAATGCACATTAGGTGTGGTCAGCACACCTGAGCATAATGCCTTATTTGAGCTCTCATCAGGAAATGTCTTGTTACCCGAGGACCACAGCCAGTCAACATCCTCAACTCAGACTCGAGCCTTATCTGAGGTCCACCATGATGGAGACCTTACTCCCGATGGCATGTTAACAGACAGCACTGTTTGCGAAGCCGTGACATCTGTAATTCCATCTCTGATAGATTCATTTGAACTCACAAAACTGGTGGACTGTGATGCAAATTCACATGATTTTAAATCGGATGCACTTACACTTGAATTTCAGAATAATGTGACATATATTCAGACAAACAGCATTGACAATAACCCTGAGGAAGTGGAGAAACAGAACTCAAAAAGAACAGATAATACAGAGATTCCAGACACACTCACGGATTTAGACATCTTGGATTTACATCAAAACCAACAAGATTTAAAAAGTAAGTCGGACTATTCGCGGAGCGATTTAGTCCATGACAAGAATCAGGAATCAAATGCAAAAACTGACGCCTGTCAGGAACAAATCAATTCTCAAAACAAAGAAAACACACTTGTGGAAGATCTCGCTCTTGTGGACCAACTGAATGACTCTTTGAGCGCAAAATCAAGCGCAAATGCATTCGATAATAAATGTAAAGAAAATCCATCAGGTCACGATATGGTGCAAAATGTGGAAGCCAAACCTCCAACAGATTCATTTGAACTCTCAAAACTGGTGGACTGTGATGCAAATTCACATGATTTTGAATCCGATGGACTTACACTTGAATTTCAGAATAATGTGACATATATTCAGACATGCAACGATGACGATAACCGTAAAGCAATGGAAAAAGAGATTCCAGACACACTAACGGATTTAATGATCTCGGATTTACATCAAAATCAACAGGCAACCAATTTAAAAAGTAAGTCGGACTATTTGCTGAATGATTTAGTCCATGACAACAATCAGGAGTCAAAAAATGGCCCCTGTCAGGAACAACTCAATGCTCAAAACAAAGAAGACATACTTGTGGAAGATCTTGCTCTTGTGGACCCCCTGAATGACTCTTTGATCGCAAAATCAAGTGGAATTGCATTCGATAATAAATCTGAAGAAGATTTACCAAGTCATGACACACTGCAGAATGTGGAAGCCAAACCTCCAACAGATTCATTTGAAATCACAAAACTGGTGGACTGTGATGCAAATTCACATGATTTCGAATCCGATGCACTTACACTTGAATTTCAGAATAATCAAACATATATTCAGACAAGCAACGTTGACGATAACCCTGAGGCAATAGAGAAACAGCACTCAAAAACAACAGATAATACAGAAATTCTACACACACAAACAGATTTGGAGCTCTCGGATTTACATCAAAATCAACAAGAAACCGATTTAAAAAGTCAGTCAGACTATTTGCAGAATGATTTAGTTCATGACAACAATCAGGAGCCAAAAACTGACGCCTGTCAGGAACAAACTAATGCTCAAAACAAAGCAAACCCACTTGCGGAAGATCTCGCTGTTGTGGACCCCCTGAATGGCTCTTTGACTATGAAATCAAGTGCAACTGTAATCGATAATAAATCTGAAGGAAATTTACCAAGTCATGACACTCTGCAGAATGTGGAAGCCAAACTTCGCAGTGTGACTTTACAGGGAGGGGAGAGATCAGATTGCAGGTCACCAACTCGGAATCAAGTCATACCTCATTGTGCAAGCAATCCTGATTCTTTAGAGTCCACTCCCTTTACCTGTACAGATGATCAGCTGACCGTGACGGGTGGACTCGCAGGGCTGGATCTCACAGAGACTTCCAGCCAATCGGGTGAAGCTTCAGGAGAGGCAGAGGCGGGGTTTCCCGCTCTGCTCACACATCAGGAGGATTTCCATCAACTGACACCATCGGAGATAAACCTGGCACAAGAGCAACAAGTGAGCTCAGTCGTCCCTAGCTCTCCTCCCTCACACAGAGATGTCTTTCCCTGTGGAGCCAGCCTGGATGGAGAGGCCTACCTGATGGAGAATAATCCTGATACTCTCAAACATGCAGAAATGACTCTGGATCTGTGCAAGGCCTCAGACGCTCTGCCGACCAAATCGCTCCAAATTGCACCTGTGGATTTGATTCATGTGCCTATAGTTTCTGCAACAGCCCATAGAATCGAGGAGCAGTCAGCTCTGAGGGCAGTTTTCCAGGCTTTGGATCAGGACGGAGATGGATTTGTTCATATTGAGGAGTTTATCGAGTTCGCAAAGGCCTACGGAGCCGAACAGGTCAGCGTTTTTGGCATATCTGTGTCTATTTGTGTAAGCTTGTGGGTGGTTAAATGATGGGTGGTGGGTGTGAGTGTTATAAAAAATGCTTTATGATTACAGGACAGTGTGTGTTTTCACTTGGGCTCCAAAGCCCAGAGCGAAACTTGAGCTTGGTGACACCCAAGAACTGCTCTTTTATTATTCAAACCCTCAACGACTCTTGTTCTGGATCTCTCGCTTTCCTGAAGGGCTTTTCTGTTTCGCAGCCGAGCAGATTGTGTCAGTTTTAGGAAACTCTACAAGCATTAAAGTGATAGTTCACCCAAAAATGAAAATTCTATTATCATTTACTCGTCCTCCATTGGTTTCAAACCAGTTTGAGTTTCTTCTTTTTGAACAAATAACAAGATAAACTGAAGATTGTTGGAAAAAAACAGCCATTGACTTCCATAGTCTTTATCTTTGTTTGTTTTTTTCCAGCGTTCTTGAGAATATTTTGGTCTGTGTTCAGAATCAGAATCAGAATCAGAATCAGAATCAGAATCAGAATCAGAATGGGTTTTATTGCCAAGTGTGCTTACACACACAAGGAATTTGTTTTGGCTACAGAAGCTTTCAGTGTACATAAAGTGACAAGTGACAACACGAAATAAATATGAAAAAGACGACACACATTAAACAGAGATGCAATCAGACAAAAATCTCTGGATGATGAATTGTATGTACAGACAAGTTATAAGGTGCTGTGTACAACTGCGTAGAAGAAGTATTGCACTGTAAGTTGTTATAAGGTGCTGTGTACGAGTGCGTATGAGAAAGTATTGCACATTTATTGCACAGTAGTAGAATATTTAACTGTTCATGAGGTAGATGGCCTGAGGAAAGAAACTTTTCAACAGGAGAAAGAAATTCATAACCACTTGATAACCACTTGAGTGTGAGGAAATGGTGAGCTAAATGTTTGGATCAAACTATCCCTTTAATACACTTTTCAGTGCTTTGTAATGCCTTCTCAAACTTGCTACCCAAGTTATTTTACTTTCAAAGAGGAGTTTTATTCGTCTAACATGTTTATAAATTGAATTACATAGAACTTGCTTTTAAACAGACTATTCAAGGAAATATTCCATGTTCAATGCAAGCAAATACAGTATTTAAAGTAGTCCAGCGTAAAAAAAGACGAAGCAAAACTTAAGGTTACATTGAGTTGTTTATAATGCAGTTATTGGGACAATTTTAGGATAGTTATTTGAGCTTTCAAGCTACTCTATTTCATGGCATTGCATTGTTCTGTAGGTGGAAATATTGTTGCATAGAAATAGTATGATTTTGATCAACTTAACAATATATATTTTATTTTGTGACCATTTTTAATAGTTTAATAGTTTCTGTACAAATTTGGCTGTCATTTCTGTGGATGTCTTTGAGATTTGAGCTTATTTGAAAGAAAAATAAGGACAGGTTTATTTTTGTGATAATCAGGATTGCATAACAAGCACTGTCGTTTGAGTTTAATTTGTAGCAAACCTGAACTATTTCTCAGTATAAAAGAGTAGAACGGTTAGCATAGATGTTACATAATTGACACCTGAACCTGAGGTTAATCAGTAATGGGATGTATTGGTTTGTGTTTCGGTTCATTAAACATCATGTTGCTTTTGCACTAGTTGATTTTCATATTATGTGCATTGCGTTAGTACGGTATTCAAACTCTTTCAGTGGTTATTTTGCAGTTCAGATGAGAATATAGATTTGCATTCCCTGTTAACTTCTGATCCCCAGACACGCGCTATTGTGTGTTTAAGAGAGGATGGATTTGATGCAGGAAGTCTGGCTCTTTTGTGGCTGTTAAAACTGCTGATCTGATCAACTGAAAGGTTAAATGGGCAGATGAACGACAGGGAGGGGCAAAAATGGACAAATGAATGCTTTCGTTTTTTTATAATTGGAATTATTATTATTTTTAAATACACCATTGCACATGGTTCAATGCTTATGTTAAACAGTTCTCTAATATCTACATAGAAAGTATGCGGATCAGGTCAGTGCAAAAAGTCTCCAGAAACTGTTTTACAAGTACATTTAGAATAGGGATACAAAGGTCTGATTTGACCGTATTTGGAAGGGTTGTGAATATTAATGAGCATTCCTGCGGATCGTGTCAGAACCTGCTCACACACACACACACGCAGTGTGATGTACTCTGAAATATACACACATGCAAAATAATGATACTTACAAATTGTGTAGATTCCTTGTTAAATGACAATCTTTTAAACTGAAGTGGTGGAGGGGTTTATTTTAGCTAGAAGGAGTGAGTGAGCTATCTTTATGCCAACAGATAACCTTTTTTGATGAAATATAGGCTAAATTTGAATTATACTCAACAAAAGGGGAGGACAGAGGTGCATTTAGAGTTGTTTTTTGTGTGTTTAATGGTTACACAGGCTGGAATTAATATCACCTTTGCAGGGCTTAAAGTATTCCAGCACCGTGCCGGATCTCCGGCGAGCGGCCGTGAGGGAAAAAAATAATATGTGTATGCGGTTTAAATAGGTTTGCTCAAAATAATCGATTAACCGTTACTGAATAATGGTATCAGTTAAACGATTAAAAATTATTATTTTATATATTCTTAAAGTTTGGCTGCATAAGGGGCCGATCACAGCGAACGCGCTTTTTGCGTTGAGAGGGGCATCTTTTGAATGGTTTACTAACACCCGCGAGTGTTTTACGCGCTGCTTATGCCTCACGTTTTGCCGTTGCGCGCTGTGTACTCGAGCTGAAAAAGCGCGTTACGTCAGTCGCGTCTTTTTTATTCTTCAATCAAATAAAAGCAGTGTAGGGTTTCTGTTGAGGTGACAGCAGGGTTTGTGTTGTCAATGCGACTACAGCGAACTTTTAATGATGGAGGAGAGACTTGTGGTCGCTGTTTCAAGTTATCCAGAGCTGTATTACTTTACAGATGTTGAATATCACAATATTATTAAAAATTACAATTATAACATCGACAGCAACACGACTCGGGTCACACAATACGGGTCAGCTGATCCAGTCGTTCCCTAGTGACATACAAAAGAGCACCGCGCTTCTTTTTTTTCTTGTCAACATAAAAGGCAGTGTGGTGCACCTCGCGGTTCTGGAACGAAAACGCGTGCTCCTTCTGATCGGCCCCTAAATGTGCAACAAATATTTGTTAACTCTCAGGACAGTAACACATGCAAACACACGTCTTAAAAAATTTGCAGGACTTTGCTTACAACCCAGAAAAAAAGAAAAAGTAAGTGATAATGGCCTTGATTTCACTTCTAATCTTCAGTTTAGCAGTTCAGTTCTTTAGCACTTGAAGCACTTGTTATTGTTTAGAAGAAAACACTTCATTTGACGTTGTACTTTTAAATAAATGGTACAAAGCATAATCATTGGAGAGAGTCTATCTCAGTCTCAGTTGACCAGTTTAAGCACTTTAAGCTCTTGTTACTTTATTTTTGTTATTATTGTCAATATTTGAAGTAAGTCCTTCTGTGCAGTTTCACTCCAAACCCCCCCCCCCCCCCAAAAAAGGATTTTCTTTTTTACTTTAACCCCTGCCTTTGCATAAACAGATGGGTTTTATGAAGTTTATTGGCACATTTCACTTCAGAAAGTGATATGAAAATGCATAAACATGCATTAAACGCATACTTACACTCAGCAGTTTACAAGTATCTGTTGACAAATTCCCAACATGCATGACAAATTTCACATATACATGTTAAACTAACAAAATGTGTATCTGAACGGACATTATTGATCTTTGGGGCTGCGCTGAATAAATATATAGACTTTATATCCCTCATTTTTTAATTCTGACCTGCTTTGACGCTCCATGCTTGGCTGCCTGCTTCACAGAATGACTCTTTTACTCTTAAGCCCGTCTCGTTTTCAAAATAAGAGTCCTACATACATAGTAAGTACAACACAAGCTTAGATCAATTTTAAAATAAGGGGAAAAACATTGTTGTAATCTCACTATGAAACATTGTGGCCAATCAATCGCAGCCTGGGGCATGTATATTAATGATTTCATTTAAATCGTCTGTATTTTGTTCTGATTGGCTTGTTTTTCACCAGGATTTTACACTCACTAGATTTACCTGAGATCACAGAAAACAATGGTGTCTCTTATTTTTCAATATATATTTAGTTGTTCATTATGTGGCACCTTTAAAGATGCATATTATTGTTGAGTTTCTTGTTTTACAGCGATCGAGCTTCTGACCATGTGATCTACTGTAGGTTTAAACTTTAACCACCCTGTTTTGCAAAAAAGCATCACACATTTACAACACTAAGCAAGATTGCTGTTCTTTATTGTGTAGTTTATGGTTTCAGGGATGAAATTGCACACTAGTGCGCCATCCCAGCCTTGAGGGTCATTTCTTTGTCTGCGTGACTGTGATTGGACTCAAATTTGTCTTCTCGTGATTAAATACACAAAAGGTGGAGAGAGAAATAGTGATGATGACAGACAGAAAGTGATACAGCTTTGTGGACGTTTATATTTCAGGTTTAATATTGGATATATTTTGAGTAGGAGAGAGGCTACATGTGTGCATGTGTCTTTTGATTGGTATGATACGGTAGCTATGGTATTGTGTGACATTAGATGCAAATTTTCTTTCACCCGGAAGCAGCGTTTTCCAGGAAGGAACAGTTGGCTAGCATCAGGTAACAGCAAAAGTATGTGACTCTATCTGCAAGCATTGTGTTTTAAAGTATAAGAAAGTTCCAGAGTCAATATAATAACTATAAAGAATAATTCATTTGAACAGATTTGGCCTTTGAAGACCCTCAAACTCTCTTTCGTTTTTTTTAATTCGCAGCCCGAGGTTGTTCATTTTTTCCTGCTTTAAATGTCAGACGTGTGAAGTGTTGCCACTCGTGTGGTTGATTCGTGACTCACGGGTTTTCACACTTCTATACTGAGGTTATAACAGCTTCTCGACTGACTCACATTAATTACTTAAAGCAATCACGTTATTAAAGAAGTTTAAATGTACAGGTGATGGAATACCTGGGATGAGCTTTAAATTATTGCTTACAAATGTAGTGATACAGCTCTCTCCCTTACTCTGGTTCTGATTGGTCAGCATTCTGTGATCAGATGTATTTAAATAATAAGCACCATCTGACTTACTTTAACAAAGGTAATTTAGTGTAGTGGGCCTCACGGTGGCGCAGTAGGTAGCGCGTTCGCCTTACAGCAAGAAGGTGGCTGGTTCGAGCCTTGGATGGGTCAGTTGGCATTTCTGTGTAGAGTTTGCATGTTCTCCCTGTGTTGGCGTGGGTTTCCTCCGGGTGCTCCGGTTTCCCCCACAAGTCCAAAGACATGCGCTATAGGTGAATTGGGTAAGCTAAATTGTCCATAGTGTATGTGTGTGAATGGGTGTGTGTGGATGTTTCCCAGGAATGGGTTGCAGCTGGAAGGACATCCGCTGCGTAAAACATATGCTGGATAAGTTGGCGGTTCATTCCGCTGTGGCGACCCCAGATTAATAAAGGGACTAAGCCGAAAAAATGAATAGCTTCTTATCACATGCCTGTATTTTTATATGGTTTTAACATGGTCTTTAAAGTCCCTGTGAAATCAAAATAAAGTTTTTTAGACGTTAGTAACACTATGTTAGGCTTATGTATATTTATAAGTTAGTGTGATCCAAAATATTGACTACATTTGCATAAAAACCCCAGATTAATAGAGACTAAGCCGAAACGAAAATGAATGAATGAATGAATTTAGTGTAGCTTATTTTATATTATATTATATAGGTTTTAAATACTTTTATCACCCCCTTTTTATTATTATATTTAAATAAAATTGTAAGTTTTAGTTATGTTTATTTTTTAGTTAGTAATTTTAGTGCTTTAAACAAGAATAGTGTTTTCAATTAAATTTTTTATTTTTGTGTTATAAAACTTCTTGCTAATTATTAGTACAATTGCAGTTTACTGTAACTATTTTATTTTAATTATGTTAATTTTTTAGTTAGTTTCTTAATGAAGTCTGCACTGTGCGCTAACGGGTTTCTACATTTTGGTGCGTTAATCTTGTTAATAATATTATTTAGAAGGTCATGATTTGCACTAGGGTTGTCACGATACTGGAATTCGATACCAATCGATACTGAAATTTCAAAAACACGCTAACATTTGAGCGCTGTTGAGCGCGTTCTTAAACAGCAATGATTTGCCATTGTGTTCACGTGCTCAACAGAAATGACTGTGATTGGCCGTGAAGGTCATCAGTTCACCGAACTCACCGCTGAGTGTAACCACAGATACAGGGACACTGGAGCGTTTTAAAGCCGCGTCAATCAGCTGATTTGTCTATAAGCTGACATATGAGCGATCCGCTGATGAATTTCAGCTTTAAAACGCTCCAGTGTCCCTGTATCTGTGGTTACACTTAGTAAACAGCGGTGAGTTCGGTGAATTGATGACCTTCACAGCCACATTCATTTCTGTTGAGCACGTGAACACAATGGCAAATCACCGCTGTTTAAGAACGCGCTCAACAGCGCTCAAATGTTAGCGGGAAATGGACGTTTTTAAAATTCCAGTATCGATTGTACCGAATTTCAGTATCGTGACGACACTAATTCGCACTCGTTAAATAATTACTTCATGTAGATTTATTTTACATTCTTAGGAGATACAAAACACAGACGTTTCGGCACAATGCCTTCCTCAGTGCTAGCTACCTAGTTAGTTTCTTGAAAAATTCAAAATGTTGAGCTGGCAACTAACTTAAGTTTGAATAATATTTATAATGTTTTATAATAGTTTAATGTTTTCTTTTCAGTCTTATTTTTTTCACTTTTAAATCATTTGGGCTTTTATATAAGTTATGATTTTTATTGTCTATAATTTGGTGCTTTTAGGACTAAAATATCATGTGCACAAACAGACTTCAGTGTTTAGGGATCAGCTCGATGTTTTGATCTATAAGTTGCAGATGTTTGAGAGTTTTTCTGTTATAAGAGTTTTTTTTCCTTTAACTTTTTAATTTTAGTTATGTTTTTTAATAGCTTAAGTTAACATTTCATTTCAGTTTTGTTGATTTTTTTTTAGCTAGTAAATTAACAATATTAAATGTTTTTCTGGCAAATAGCTTAAGTTAGACAGAACTTTCACCATTTTTGTTCCATTTAATGTCTTCATTTCAGTTTTGTGG
>CAIGQW010054880.1:899377-910046 GCA_903798125.1 Danio choprae
GTAATGTTTGTGTTTTATCAGCATATATCAGGGATGTACAGACTTTTGTCTTTGTTTAGTTATACCTCAAGTTTCCAAAAGCATTTATCGGAAAGCTTTGTATCTAATTAAATATAATAATTTAATATTATCATTTATATGTGCTTGAAAAAATAACATTTAAATCCATTTATTCCCTTTTCTTCTGTCAGAGAGGCTGTGTGTTTAGTTAATGTATGATAATGTAAACCAGTGGTTGCCAAGCTGTCGAGTGTGATCGACTGGTAGATCTCAAAAATGACACAAGAAGTACAAGAGATACATCATGATTTATTCATATATTACTTTACTATATTACTATATTACTTTATCCATTTTTAGCATGGGTAACCGCCGCAAACGTCGACATATTTAGCTCTCCATAGTGATTATATACTATATCCAGCAAAATATAGGGGGTCGTTCACACAGAATGTTTTTCTTTTTCCAATGCGCTACTTTCCTATTGTTTTAAAATGTAAATCTCTCACACCTCGTATCTTTTAAAGCCCATCACACATGAATGTCGCGTTTTTTAGATGCTGCGTGAAGTTAAAAGAGCTTCATGTTTTACACACAGAGCTGCTCATCTCTGTCAGTTCCAAAGCAGTGGACCAATCAGATGAACTCGGAGGCGGGGCAATTTTTGGAATTAAACAATTGAAAATAGGTTAAACTGGTGAATTGTACATACAGTGTACATACAATAAAGTCACAATTATTCGGCCTCCTGTGATCTTTCTTGGTTTTCAAAAATCTCCCAAATGATGTTTAACGGAGCAAGGAATTTTTCACAGTATTTCCTATAATATTTTTTCTTCTGGGGAAAGTCTTATTTGTTTTATTTCAGCTAGAATAAAAGCAGTTTTTAATTTTAAGGTCAATATTATTAGCCACCTAAAGCAATATTGTTTTCAATTGTCTACAGAGCAAACCACTGTTATACAATGACTTGACCTATTACCATAACTCACCTAATTAAAGCCTTTAAATGTCACTTTAAGCTGAATACTAGTATCCTGAAAAATATCCAGTCAAATATTATGTGCTGTCATCATGGCAAAGTTATTAGAAATTAGTTATTAAAACTATTATGTTTAGAAATGTGTTAAACAAAAATTGGGGAAAAATATATAATAGTTCAGGAGGGCTAATAATTCTGACTTCAACTGTAGTTCAAAAATGCTAAATTAAAGGAGTTTGGATATTTGCTTTATCGGCAATATTTGCTTTATGTTTCTGTCATCTGTTGATGGGTATATCTTGCCTTTTAGCAAGGCCGATGTTAGGGATCTTGAGCTTAAAATGGTTGGTGACCACTGATGTAGACCATGATGCTGCTCGGTTTGTTTAAGATGAGTAGGTTATTTAGTGTTTTTTAAGTGCTTTCTGTTTGTGTGTGGTTACAGGTGAAGGATCTAACACGGTTCTTGGATCCCAGCGGTCTGGGTGTGATCAGTTTTGAGGATTTCCACAGAGGCATCAGTGCAATCAGCAATGAAGGTACAACAACACACAAAAATAACGTTTGAGGAGTCTATTAAAAGCTGTTGTTCTCAATTGAAGATTAATTATACCACAGACTAACACAAACTTTAAAATATTTGTATTCAGACCAGAATACAAGCATTATTTAAGTTCCATTAGTTAATATATTTAGTTCATATTAACCCACACTGCATTAACTAATGGTAACAATCTCAGAATTATATAGTTATAATAATGCATTAATAAATGCTGTACAACAGGGGTCTGAAACTGCTGGCCCACATGCCTTTTACGGGCCCCTCTCCTCCTCCCTCTGGCCTGCAACTGGCGTCAAAAATATAACGAGATTCGGCCCACCAAAACATATATTTTTAAATCACTATCAATGTTGTGCAGTCGCATATAGCCACTTGTGGTTTTGACCCGCAACCTACTGGACATTTAAAGTACAGCACTAAATGTTCAGTTTAGTTTTACTTTCGGTTTCTTTCAGTGTGCGGTCGAGAGTAACGCACATGCAGATTATTTCTTTTTTCTTGTTATTTATAATTATGTTTTAGGGGGTTTTCCACCTTTTATTGGGATAGGATAGTGGAGAACAGACAGGTAAGCATTGGGAGCAGAGAAAGGGGAAGGATCGGCATAAGACCTCGAGCCGGGTATCAAACTCGGGTCACCGTGAGCACCACGGTGCTATATGTCGGTGCACCTAACCACTAGGCTTTTGGCGCCGACATGCAGATTATTTCTGAGTCTGATTTAAACTTTGAAATATATGTCTGTAAGTGCTCTATTTTTGTAAATATTCAAGAGCTGTTTGATTATTATCCGTTTCAGTCACTGCAATGGCTCCCCGCCAATTTGAGTTTGAGACCCTTGCTGTACAAGCATTGGTCATATTTAGTCCAGGATAGTAAATGCACAAACTAACATTAACTTTGCTGTAACGTGTGACCTTTTAATTTCTTCATGCAGCATTTTAAAGTCATTTTAAGGCCCAAATGTAACTTTTCATGTTTGAAAGAATTTATTTGGTCAGAAAAGCAAGCATCTAATATGATAATCTGGCATTATTTACTGATAGAGAGTTTCAGATCAAATCCTGTGCTGAAAAACACATGAGTCAGAGCGTCTGTGAATTACTCACAGTGATCACGTGGCTGAATTTTGAGGATCTTTTAAAGAAGAGAGTCTCGTTTGGAAGGGATTTGTTGATAAGCAAAGCCCTCACAAGAAACTTAATTCACCCCCAAAAAATGACATTTAGCTATTAATATTGTCACCCTCAGGCCATTCAAGGATTTAATGTAATGCAGTAGGCAATAATGATGCAAAATATGGTACAAAACTGCAGTTACAATACAGTTAGTGTGTATATTATTGTTGTTGTAGTAATTATTAATAATATTTGTAGCATTTTTATACACCTTATTTATAAAAATTTAGTACTTTCAGAAATATCATTGAAAATCATTTTATCAATCTTTACCAAGTTCCATTAGTTAATATATTTACTAATTTGAACAAATAAACAAGCAACACATTTATTACAGTATTCATTTATCTTTGTTAACATTAGTTAATGAAGATAAAGTCATGCATAGATAGTTCATATTAACCCACAATGCATTAACTAATGTTAACAATCTCAGAGTTATGTAATTATAATAATGCATTAATAAATGCTGTACAACAGGGGTCTCAAACTGCTGACCCACATGCCTTTTATGGGCCCCTCTCCTCTGAAGCGGCAGTTGACAGTGCCGCTTCATACGATTCGTGCACCCACATTTTCATCCCTCCTAAAAATTGGGAATTTTGAGGATATTTTAAAGAAGCGAGTCTCATTTGGAAGGGGTTTTACTTGTTGATAAGCAAAGCCCTCGCAGGAAAATTAATTCACCCAACAACAAAGAAAATTAGCTGTTAATTTTGTCATCCTCAGGCTATTCAAGGTGTAGGCATCTTTATTTTATCCAGGAGGACATAAAAGATGATTTTATGCTGAAACTGTGGTTCTTGGTGATTCTTAATGGTTAGCATCAAAAAACGCATAGAGGCAAAGCAAAATGTAATACCTGTAGTCTTAGTGTGCTCCGTGCAGGTGAGTGGGCTTGACAAACCACCTGTAGGTGACACACTCTTTACACTCCATATGCATCAGACACCTTCTTATAAGCATCCCACACATCTTGGAAACCATTGTGCAATTCTGAGTGTACTCCACACAGGTGAGTGGGCTTGACAAACCACCTGTAGGACACACTTTCTCCTCTTCATATGACAAAAAAACAACAACTTTGACTTGATTTGTCACCTGCACTTTGACTTGAAGGGCTTCTTATATCCTCGCTTGTAAGTCTCTTTGGATAAAAGCATCTTCTAAATGAGTAAATATAAGCAGCTGAACATTATTTACAGCATTATTACCTCAAGAAATGTGTATTAATATTAATAGATTAAAGTAAATGTGTTTTAAATAATGTTCATAAGCTGACATGCATTTTATGAAGCAGCAGTGACCACAGTTTCAGCTAAAAATGCTCTTTAAAGCTCTACTGAAGAGTAAAAATTGTAATTTTTTAAATCATAAATGATATCGCCTTTTGGTAAACATAATGATTTAGCGAAGCATAGATGATCATCATCAGTTGTTGGAGACACCTAGATTAGACACATGCTAACAACAGATGCTTTATATATTTAAAAAGCCTAGCTATTTGTATTTCTCTGCAACATTTTTGGCCCTAAATGTGCTATATACAGCTGAGGGCAAAAGTATTAGCCCCCCTGTGAAGTTTGTATTCTTTTTCAAATAGAGCAAGGACATTTTCACAGTATTTCCTATAATATTTCTTCTTCTCTAGAAAATATAAATAGATATCTGTTGAAAGTAAAATATTTTCTTTTATTTCTTTTAGTTTGGCTGGAATTAAAGCAATTTTTGACATTTTTGACAACTTTTTTAAGCTCAATATTTGTATTAAATTAAGAAAATATTGAAGTATTATTATTTATATTTTATATACACCACCGGACAAATGTTTGGGGTCAGTAGGATTTTTAAATGTTTTAAAATAAGCTTCTCCTGCGCACCAAGACTGCATTTATTTCATCAAAAATACAGGACAAATTGTAAAATTGTGAAATGTTTTTGCATTATAAAATAGCTGTTCAAAAGTAGATTATCATTTAATTTAATAATTTATTACAGTGATTTTAAAGATGAATATTCAGCTTCATTACTCCAGTCTTTAGAGTCACATGGTCCTTCAGAAATCACTCTAATATTCGTTGTTATTATTATTATTATTGTTATTATTGTTATTATTATTTTTATTATTATTATTATTATTATTGATATTATTATTATTATTATTATTAATGGTAATAGTAATAAAAGCAATAATGACTGGAGTAATCATTTCATTCGAAACTACATACAATAAGAAAGCAGTTATTCATTCATTCATTCATTTTCCCTTCAGCTTAGTCCCTTTATTAATCTGGGGTCGCCACAGCGGAATGAACCGCCAACTTATCCAGCATATGTTTTACTCAGCGGATGCCCTTCCAGCTGCAACCCATCACTGGGAACCACCCATACAGTCTCATTCACACACTTACACTACGGACAATTTAGCTTACCTAATTCACATATAGCGCATGTCTTTGGACTGTGGGGGAAACCGGAGCACCCGGAGGAAACCCACACGAACACGGGAAGAACATGCAAACTCCACACAGAAATGCCAACTGACCCAGCCGAGGCTCGAACCAGCGACCTTCTTGCTGTGAGGCGAGAGCGCCACTGAAAAAAACTGACCCCAAACTTTTGACCGGTAGTGTATATTAAAGTATTAATATAATATTTAAATATTTAATGCATTTTTCCCCGATTGGTTACAGGACAAACTATTGTTATCTAATAACTTACCTAATTAACATAACTTGCCTAGTTAACCTTATTAACCCAGTTAAGCCTTTTAAGTTGCACTTTATGATGAAGTATTTTGCTAAACAACTAGTAAAATATTATATACAGTTATAATGGCAATGACAAAGGAAAGTAGTTATTACAAATTAGTCAATAAAACTATTAGGTTTAGAAATGTGTTAAACAACACTTAGAAAGTATTTGAATAGACTTTAAATTTAACAGGAGGGGCACAAGTAATAATAATAATAATAATAATAATAATAATAATAATAAAGTAATAAATAGACAAATAAATTAGTAATAAAGAAATGAAAAATGTGCTATGTGTTGGCTTCAAACTAGATATCAAAGCGCAGTCATACTGTTTGTAGTGGGCATATGCACTCACATCTCCCTATAAACCTATTATGATGATGGCGGGATAGTTTAGAGCACTTTACTAGGGTTTTCTACTCCTATACCTTCAGTAATGAGATGAGGTCATGTTTCTAATGGCCTGCTGAGCGTCCTGTGTTTCACGAGTCAGATTTCCCCCATCATTAATGGATGAATAATGGAGAATATCACTCTGCTTGTCTGTTTGTGCTCTGGATTACTTACCAAATCAAGAAAGCTTTTTATTCCCAAGAAAAATCTCTATAGCATTACTTAAAATGACAGTTAGTAGTATGAATAGTCATATGGATACTAGTATGGCTGTGTAAATCTGCTCTCTGGGTTGTTTTAACTCAATGCTGGGCCAAAAACTATTGCGTTAACTTTTTCCATATACATTTTATTTACATTGTTAAGCCAAATGTTGGGTTTGTCCATATTTGACCAAGCATTGGGTTATTACAATGCAGCGTTTTTTTTAAAGGATGACAGAAAGTGATGACTTGCTATTTTTTGACATTAATAAAGTCTCGTTTTAGACCAGGGCTGCACGGTGCTGGAAATATATGGGATATGCGATTTTGTTGTTGAGTATTGCATTAACAATATTTCTTATAATGTAACATTTCCCTAGAAAAATGCCTTTTAAAATGTTGTTATTATATATTTTTTTATTTTAACCAATCATTTTATGCTGTAATTTACAGAATATTTATTTTTTCATTCATTCGTTCTCTTTTCGGCTTAGTCCCTTTATTAATCTGGGGTCGCCACGGCAGAATGAACCGCCAACTTATCCAGCATATGTTTTACGCAGCGGATGCTCTTCCAGCTGCAACCCATCACTGGGAAACATCCATACACACTCATACACTATGGACAATTTAGCTTACCCAATTCCCCTATAGCGCATGTCTTTGGAATTGTGGGGGAAACCGGAGCACCCGGAGGAAACCCACGCGAACACGGGGAGAACATGCAAACTCCACACAGAAATGCCAACTGACCCAGCCGAGGCTTGAACTAGCGACCTTCTTGCTGTGAAAAAATGTGATGCATATATACTGTATTAGTAACCAAACAGAGCCATAAACACCCCCGACAGAGCCATAAAAATATATACACATATGCAAAAATAAATAATAATAAAATAAAAAGGGAAATTTAGTAAAATACATTGACAATGACAGTACAACACATATACATTCCATTGAAAGTGAAAAATATATTAAAACAAGTCATAACAAACATACACCACGTATTAACACAGTAAACCATCATTAAACACTTGATAGTCAATAGTCAGTGTGTTCTAATCTAAAAAAAACCCCAAAGGAACAAGTCCCAAATCTTGTAAAATAAAATGCTATTTTATTAGCTATGTTTTAAAATCATTTAATATTTATTACTCAACTCCACCAATTACTGTTTACATGGTTGTGCATTTCTGAACACTTAAGTCTGTGTGTTAAAAATAGTTACTATGAAAAATAAGCATTAGCAGCAGCAAAATGACACCAGCAGGAAACACTCTGAGTGAACTGGGAATAAATCTAGACCATGTTGTTACAGTACAGGACATTTAAAAATCAAGGGTCCGAATCCAAACCCCAAAATATGCGTTTTGCTCTCCAAGATCTTCTCATTCATTAATATTGCAGCTAGCTGAAACAGACTATTACATAAACAACATTTCCTGGACTTCAAACAGCGCAGCAGTTTATTCCACAGAGGAAAAATATTAGTATATCCATTTAAACGAGCATCGTCATGTACGTTATCAGTAGTCCTGTAATAAACCATATATATTTTCATATTTTATTTTCAGGTTCTGATCCAGAACTCTACAAGACTCATCTCAGCGCAGTGGAAGCCAGTGGACCTCCAGAGGAATATGACGAGGTATTAAACAACAATTCTGTGGTTATTGTGTCCATTTATCCTCGCCGCATCATGACAAAGATAATAAATCAGAACATTAGGATCCCCATGATTGCAGAATGATGGAATCCAGAGCAGCACATTCCTCAAATTCCCCAAAAGATTGAAAGACCCCACAGTCAAGCTCAGCACATCTCAAGCACAGCATGCTCATTTTTCTGCTGCAGCGCCTCCTGCTGGTTCACTTCTGCAGGGGTTTTATTTTTACCCCAGTATCAATGATGTCTTTCTAAACCGCCTACTTGATTATTTTATTCATTCTAAAGTGAATAATTTAGGAAGTTTTGTTCAAGTGAGTTTATTCATTTAGGCTAGAGGTGCCCAAAGTAGGGCCTGCTGGCCAAAGTTGACCCATAGTTACCTTTGGTTTAGCCCCATCTGAAGAGAGAGGGAGAATGATGGGGACTTGGTTGGGGCGAATGCCTTTGACAGAGATCGTCATTTTGAATTTAACGTAACTTTTAGTTTCTTTGTTTACTTGAGGGCTCAGTGGTTAGCACTGTCGCCTCACAGCAAGAAGGTCGTTGGTTCGAGTCCCAGTTGGGCCAGTTGGCATTTCTGTTTGGAGTTTGCATGTTCTCCCCATGTTGGCATGGGTTTCCTCCGGGTGCTCCGGTTTCTCCCACAGTCCAAAGACATGCGCTATAGGTGAATTGAATAAACTAAGTTGGCTGTAGTGTATGTGTGTCAATGAGTGTGTATGGGTGTTTCCCAGTACTGGGTTGCAGCTGGAAGGGCATCCGCTGTGTAAAACATCTGCTGGAATAGTTGGCAGTTCATTCCACTGTGGCGACCCCTAATGAATAAAGGGACTAAGCCGAAGGAAAATGAATGAATGAATGAATGTTTACTTGAGGAGCTACAAAAAAGCCAATTAAAATGAAATGTTTCATTTAAATGTTGTAAATGAATCAGACTTTTAAAATGTAAATACTGTCACTCGACAGACAGGACAATGCACAAGACATCGGAGAGCAAATCAAGGCAAAGGCAGGAGCAGCTTGACTAGTGTATCCAGCATTGAACTCCATTGTGTTGTAAATAGGATTGTTTATGTTTTTACTATAAGTTTTTAGACATTTTTTATAAAACATTAAAAATGATGCTGCATTTATAATTAATACGTTTTCTAGTTATTTTTAAATATTAGCAAATAAATTAGCAAATTGCCCATGGCAAATCGAATGTAATACGGTTCGGTATATTTAACTTTGACCCACAGCCCTCAATCAAGTTGGGTTTTTGGCCCTTTATAAGAAAAGGTTTGGGCACCCCTGACTTAAGCAGACCAATGTGAGATTCAGGATGTCATTTAAATTCAATTCTGTATGTTTTCTACTCTGGATAATTTTGGTATTTTGTGAAAGTTCCCTTATTTTGACTCATCACGAATCGATAACAACATATATACTGTATATGGCAACATATATAGTTTTATACAGTGTTGGGGAAAGTTACTTTGGAAAGTAATGCATCACAATATTGAGTTACTCTCCAAAAAAGTAACTAATTGAGCTACTTAGTTACTTTTTATGGTTACATTACTTTTGAGTTACTTTTGCGTTACTTTTTTCTGAGCTGGCCGAGAAGTTCGGATCTCTTTCAGAAATTGCATGTTTCTTTTTTTTAAATAGAGGAGCTCTGCAATTACTAATTATGTAGGATAATGTTAAGGCGACACAGTGGTGCAGTGGTTAGCGCTGTCGCCTCACAGCAAGAAGGTTGCTGGTTTGAGCCCCGGCTGGGTCAGTGGCATTTCTGTGTGGAGTTTGTATGTTCTCCCCGTGTTGGCGTGGGTTTCCTCCAGGTACTCCGGTTTCTCCCACAGTCCAAAGACATGTGCTGTAGGTGAATTGGGTAAGCTGAATTGTCCGTAGTGTATGTGTGTATGTCCTGGTGCTCCAGGTTGGGGGTTGAGCGTTAGGCTAACAACCCACCTCATAAAAAAACGAGATGTTATGAAACACCAATATTTTGCGGCTAAATATCAACTTCGATATAAATGGCCCTGGGAGTAAGTAAGTAAGGATAATGTTATCTTCGGAGAGCTTCCTGACCCCAAAGCTATTGATGAATTTTTAAAGCAATGCGTTTGCTTCTTTTGTACTTTTTTGTCTTATTAAACAGTAAAATCACTGTCTGTTCAGATACTCCTCTTTTCCTTTTCTTCCATGTGTTCAAAATAATGAGAATATTTCCATCGCAGAAGTGTAAGGCTCTGCCATCTTCATTTCTCTCTGCTTTCAACTCGCGTTACTTGTAATGCGTTACCCCCAACACTGGTCATATATAACTATAACAAACAATCTAAATATGTCTGATATATTTATATTAGTTTAAAATGATGGATTTTAGTCAGATGTACTTTGTGTTTTATGTAAAGGGGATTAAAATATATTACATTTTTTTTTTTTTTCATGTTATGTAATTCTTCTATATGCAGTCAAGCATGAATTTATTCACTCCCCTGGCAAATTCTGACTTAAAGTTTTTGTTCGAATGTAAATAAAAGCTTAGAAATATATATTTTTCCACAATGATGCCTCTTCTTATTGTCTTTAGGCAGAAGCAGGTCTCTTTTTCACTCAAAAACAAATCTTGCTGGTTGAATAACAGTAACTTTAAGTCAGAATGTGCCAGGGGTTTGAGTAATTTTGGGCTTATTTTAAATTACCTGTAAAAACATAATGTGGCATTAATTTCACAACTCTTTTCTGAACTGAACATGTGGCTCATCGTTCCCAACAGAATTTGCATATATGAATATTCATTCAGTAAATATAGAAATCTTGTTTTTCTTGTTTCTTTGCGATATAATTTTCCTTTTCCCCATTTCTGTCTTCCTGTCATTTCTAACGAAAGGCACACACACACACACACACACACACACACACACACACACACACA
>CAIGQW010054880.1:910446-930559 GCA_903798125.1 Danio choprae
ACACACACACACACACACACACACACACCTGTCATTCATCAGAACATGTGATTGTTGCAGTGTCATAAATATTTGTTTGTAGGGTGTGAATTGTTAATATTTTGCCATATGTTGGAAAAACGGCAATAGTCTGTCTTAAAAGCACCCAGGCCGCCTACCTAGACTGCATTTTTTGTCATAATAGGCAAACTAGAAATGCTAAGTAGGCTTTTTATGTTTCCACTCACAGCCACATAATATATTCACACATTCTGTTTAATGATTTGACAAGTTAAAAGAAAAAGGGGCGGGGTCACGCCAACAGGCCCTGCCCATTCCTGGTCCTTTTACCCTTCAGACTTTGGTCCTCATTTTGCACAGAAGCAGAGCAGCAGTAATATCTCTCTCTCTCTCTCTCTTTCTGTCTCTCTGTGTTTTGGTGTCTGTGAGAGAGATAGGAAGTAGTTGTTAGTTTTGTGGTTAGTTAGTGAACCTGTTTTTCCTGTGGGACTGTACTTGGGAAAGAATGGTTCTGGGAATGGCCTCTCCTGTTCTCGGAGCTCCTCTCGGACTCACACAGGTACGTCAGGCTCTGGGATGAAGAAGGTTTAAGTTGATTTATGATGGCTTTGTTTTCTTTGGTTTGAAACAGCTGATTGAGGCTTTGAGGGATTTTTCTTGAGCTTTTGTTAATGTTTTTTTGAGATTTTTAGCATAATATGTTGGATGCTAGAATGTTGTGTTCTTAAATGACCTTTGAAAGTTTCTTATTATTATTCTGTTTTTTATTTTAGGAAAGTTTTTCAGTATAATGTAAAAGTTTGAAACTTTTTTAATGTTTATTTATTTATTTTTGCTAGTTTATATAGTATACAACTAGTAAAGCTAGTTTACATAGTATACAAAAGTTAATAATAGATTTTTATTTTTGCTTCATTAGCTTTGTCTTAGGTCAGACCGAAAATAACACCGTAAATACAATGTAAATAATATTGATACTTATAGATATACATAACATTAATAATAGATTTTCATTTGTAAATGTAAATAATAATAATTATTATTATTATAAAAAATAATACATTTAAATATATTATTATTTATGTTACAAAATACCAGTAAAATGAAGGGGATTTTTTTACAATGCATTTTTTAATAATTTATTTTTATGGTTTAAATATTTTTATTATTAGATATTTTAGCAGACATTCACTTGTAAATACATGTAAAAAAAAAATACAAACAAAACTAAAAGGCATAGTATACATATTAATCACAAAAATAATAGATTTTTTTATTTAAAAAATGTATTAATAATTTAAAAAGTCATTTAAAAAAGTTTTTTTTTAATCCAAAACATTAATAAACATAAAAACAATGACAATGACAAGTTTCCAGATTGTTATTTTATTTTTTTACATTTTTGTTTTATGTAGTTTCAGTGTACAGAATGATATTTACTGCTATTAATGTGACAGTATTTTGCATTACAGGCAGGGTTCGATGTTGAAATACACGTTAAATTATCTAAATATTTTTTATTGATTGATTGATGAAGCCTTTATTTGTCACATACATTTTTACATGTAGTGAAATTGTGAAAATGCATTTAATAAAAAATGCATTTAATCTAATATTTAGGTTATATTAAATGCATTACCATAAAATACCAAACAAAGGGGCTGTTTATTTACTCTGAGGCTCTTTTAAAGTTTAAACCCCTTGTTTAATTGCAGTGGATGATTGACAGGTGAGTAGGCGGTCCTTCATTGGTGTCTGGAAAGCATCAGACGGATTAGCATTGACACGTTTGTTTTCAATCAATTTTATTTATTTTTTTACCGTCATAATCATAGTTTTCTTTTTTCAGCCACATTTATATGAGTTGGATCAAATTGTTCCTCAAACATCCATCATAAACTAATTAACTTCAAGCTCATGTTTGCACTTTGGTGCTTATAAAGCGTGTATGAAACATTTTCCTTCAGAGGCCAAACGATCTGCTATTCACATTTGTTTACAGTTGAAGTCAGAAGTATTAGCCCTCCTGAATTATTAGCCCCCCTGTATATTTTTTCCCCAATTTCTGTTTAACGGGATAAAGATTTTTTTCAACACATTTCTAAACATAATAGTTTTAATAACTCATTTCTAATAAATGATTTCTTTTCTCTTTGCCATGATGACGGCACATAATATTTGACTAGATAGTATTCCAGATACTAGTATTCAGCTTAAAGTGACATTGAAAGGCTTAACTAGGTTAATTAGGCAAGTTAGGGTAATTAGGCAAGTCATTGTATAATAATGGTATAATATTGCTAATAATATTGATCTTAAAATAGTTTTAAAAAAATTTAAAACTGCTTTTATTGTAGCTGAAATAAAACAAATAAGACTTTCTCCAGGAGAAAAAATATTATAGGAAATACTGTGAAAAATTCCTGAATCTCTTAAACATCATTTGGGAAATACTTGAAAAAGAAAGCAAAATTCACAGGAGGGTGAATCATTTTGACTTCGACTGTATATGCTTTATACATTCATTGTCAATTATCGATTCGGTTGCGTTATGAACTTCTGAGACGAGTTGAAATGTGACGTAACTGAAAGCATAATGTCTCCAAGAGTAATAAAAGTTGTAATCAGTGTGTGTGTGTGTGTTTGCAGCAGGCGGAGGTCTCTGACAGCGCTTATCTGGGTTCAGAGAGTGCCTACAGCGAGTGTGAAACCTTCACAGACGAGGACACGACGGCTCTTGTCCATCCAGAGCTCCATGAAGATGTGGAGACAGACAGCGGCATTGAAAACACACTCACAGACGGAGATGACCGCAACAGGTAACACACATATACACACACAAACACAAAGTGACAGATAACATGAAACACAAAGAACCGGCTCATAAATGACCCCGAATAATAAATAAATGCAGTTGTGTTAGTCACTAAAGGTTAAAGTTATGTTAAATTAAACACAGCGGAAATAAAATATAAATATTTAATGAAACCTAAAATGAAAAAACGTCAGAACACAAACATAAAATACAAGTACTACAATTAAATATATGGAAATAAAGTTAAATAAATGATAAAAATGATGCAAAACAGAATCAATAATGTGAGCTAAAGTTTGAAATATAAAATTAAAAGCTAAATATAAAAATACAGTAATAAAATGTAGAGTTGTGTAACTAAATGTAAAGGCTATGGTAAATTAAATATTGGATGAAACATTAATAAATATTGTCAGAAATGTCCAAAAATGAGTGGTAAAGTACAAGTATTACAATTAAATATATACTAAAATTTGAAATATAAATGTAAAAGGGTGACACGGTGGCTCAGTGGTGAGCACTGTCACCTCACAGCAAGAAGGTCGCTGGTTCGAGCCTCGGCTGGGTCAGTTGGCATTTCTGTGTGGAGTTTGCATGTTCTCCCCGTGTTGGCGTGGGTTTCCTCCGGGTGCTTCGGTTTTCCCCGCAAGTCCAAACGCATGCGCTATAGGTGAATTGGGTAAGCTAAATTGGTCGTAGTGTATGAGTGAGTGTATGTGTGTGAATGAGAGTGTATGGATGTTTCCCAGTACTGGGTTGCAGCTAGAAGGGCATCCTCTGTGTAAAACATATGCTGGATAAGTTGGCAGGAAAATGAATGAATAAATGAAATGTAAAAACGCCAGAAATGTTGACAAAGTACAAATAATGAAATTAAATGTAAAAGGGAATAATAAGGATTACAAAAAATAAACCAATAAAGTAAAAGAATTGAGGAATAAAATAAAAACTAATTATAAAAATACAGTAATACACAGTGTGCTAGTCACTAAATGTAAAGGTAAAACACAGCAGAAATCAAATATAAATATTGGATGTAATAAATCAAAATAACAAATGAAGACCTTTTTGACAATACTAAAGTACAAGTAAAATATAGATAAAACAACCAAATAACCAAATCAATATTGTAACCTGGGTCAGTTGGCGTTTCTGTGTGGAGTTTGCATGTTCTCCCCGTGTTGGCGTGGGTTTCCTCCGGGTGCTCCGGTTTCCCCCACAAGTCCAAAGACATGCACTATAGGTGAATTGGGTAGGCTAAATTGTCCGTAGTGTATGAGTGTGAATGGGTGTGTATGGATGTTTCCCAGAGATGGGTTGCAGCTGGAAGGGCATCCGCTGCGTAAAACATATGCTGGATAAGTTGGCGGTTCATTCCGCTGTGGCGACCCCAGATTAATAAAGGGACTAAGCCGAAAATGAAAATGAATGAATGAATGAATATAATCGACTAAGATTTGTTAAGATTTGTATCCATCTCACAGTGAATATGGACAATATATTGATGCATTTTTATAAAAGAGTTTTAATAATTATATTTCTTATATTTATATTTCTACTCAATAACATAAAAGGGTCTGGTCATGTTTTCAGGATTAGAAAAATAATGCAAAATAATAATCATTTAAATTCAAGTAAGATGTTGCAGAAATTATTAACTTCATTCATTCATTTTCCTTCGGCTTAGTCCCTTTATTCATCAGGGGCTGCCACAGTGGAATGAACCACTAACTATTCCAGCATATGTTTTACGCAGCGGATGCCCTTCTAGCTGCAACCCAGTACTGGGAAACACCCATACCAGACCAAACCAATAAACCAGAATTCCCACAAAATCTCAAAGCATAAGATCCTATAGACAGTATTCATTTAAAAGCGAGATGGTTGTTTTTCTGGTAAGACTGTCAGGGTGTATTCATTTATGCTGGGAACTGTACACGATGATACAAAATAATAACATGTCTTAAAACTGACTGTTGACCCATAAAGCATGCCCTTTCGGTAGCCTTGAATGTATTAGCAATAATCTCACAATATAAAACAATTTCCTGATAATGTGTATCCTCTCAGGACACAGTGTTCTCAAGCTTTTTGTTTTTTTTTCTCCAAGGTTTTAAGGCCCTCCATTAGATACTGGTAACCTGTACTTCTGCAGCAATGAGAAAAGCGTTCGTTTTTCCAACCAATTTTTATTAAAAAGCATTTGAGGGCTCTGGACTAACATTTGAGAGGCCTGTAACTCATTCAGTCATTCATTTTCCTTCGACTTAGTCAGAGGTCGCCACAGCGGAATGAACCGGCAACTATTCTAGCATATGTTTTACACAGCGGATGCCCTTTCAACCACAACCCAGTATTGGGAATCACCCATACACTGTCACATTTACACACACACTCATACACTACAGCCAATTTCGTTCATCCAATTCACCTATAGCGCATGTGTTTGGACTGGGGGAAACCGGAGCACCCAGAGGAAACCCACACCTACACGGGGAGAACATGCAAACTCCACACAGAAAGGCCAATTGACCCAGTTGGGACTCGAACTAGCGACTTTCTTGCTGTGGGGCCACAGAGCTAACCACTGAGCCACCGTGTCGCCAGGCCTGTAACTGCATTGTAAAAAGCAATTAGTTGACTTTATTTAAGAAAAGTGAGTAATTCCGTTGCCTTAAAATGATGCAAGTTAACTATATGCGCATAATTATAAAATTAAGTTGAGTCAACTTAACAGTTCCAAGTTAGAAATTGATTTACTCACTTTTTTTGGTTTATAAGGCATATTTTTATGTTATATTATTTTATATTAAATATTTTATAGATTTTTTAAAGTAATTTATATTTTAATATATTTTTAAAGTAATTAAAAATACTTTTTATATTTAAATAATATATTTATTTGAATATTTTTTTAAAGTAATGTCAACTAATCGCTTTTTTTACAGTGTGAGAATTTTTAAGAGAGTTTAAGTCGGGCAGAAAAAAATTATAACATTTGTAAATTTTACAACTAATTGAATTTAATTATTTATACGATGAAGTCTAGACTGTAAGAAAATGTTCAGGAATTAACATGAAGAAATAAAGCGAACTTATTCGTTTTTACAAATGTAAGTGGATTGAACATCAAACAATTAAGTTGTCCCCCAAAAAAACAAGAGTTGTGTTGTTTCAGCTCATTTTAAATAAGTAGTTCAAGCAAACAACAAACTTGTTTTGAGTGTATACAACGATTATTCAATGTTTGTACCTTAATACAGTTAGACGTCTCAGAAAACCGTAAAGCACGGTTTAGTTAATGTGTATATTTGCTTTTTTGTATTTATCTATGCTTTTTGTTTTGTATTTATCTATTTATTTATGTTTTTATGTTATATTTTAGCAAATGCACTCACCCCAATCAATCTAAAAATGATCACTTCTTTCCAAGAAGAGCTTTTCAAGTCATCTGGTAACATTACAGTCATGTCAGGGGGAAAGTGACAGAGAAAGAAAATATTTCAATGTCAGTTTTTTCCATTATCATGCATAATCTCTTAAAAATCAGCAAAATCAGACCTCTTTTCTTCTGGGAAATCACAAAGCTCCTCCGTAAGTTTAAAGACGCGAGTCAGCATTCATCCACGGGTTGACCATCACACCTCTGTCTTCACACAACACTGTGAACAAGTGTAGTTTGTTGCTCTGTTAAAGGGTTAGTTCACCCAAAAATGAATATTCTGTTATTAACTGCTCACCTTCATGTCGATCTAAACCCTTGGGATGTTTGAAATGTTGAAATGTTCATTTTCAAGAAACCGATGAAGGTGTTTTGGATAAAATCAGAGAGCTCTTTCATCCTCCAAAGTCTAGAAAAATGCCAAAAAACATCCTCAAAACAGACCATATGCCTTCAGTGGTTCAGCTGAAATATCAAGCTAGGAGAATATGCGCCCTATACTGACACTGAGGAGAAAAAACTGTTGGATGTTTGTTTTTTTGTGCGCACAAAAGTATTCTCATAAGTTAATAATACTCCTATTAGGTTATGTTATGTTACTAGTTTAGTTATATTATTTGTTTACGAAAATAAAATGGCTTCAGTGAAGTACAGATGCTTAACCCTTATGTGCTGTTGAGGATGTTTTCATCCACTCTAGGGTGATTTTTGCTGCGTTCCACTTATTTAATAGCTAATGCGAAATAGCATACTGTAACATCTGCAATTATATAAAATAAATAAATAAAACATATATGAACACACACACAGACCCTTATGGTCTCTGAAATGTTACCAGTTACAGTAAAGTTACACACAACGTACATTTAGACTTTACTTGGGTTCACAAACAATATGAATCATATACAGTCAGTGCAAACCTCTCATCTTTCAGCAAATGCAACCTCTTGTTAAATAATAATTCCATCATTCCGAGTTCATAATAGTGATAATAATGATAATAATTAAACGTTGCCGTTTATTCGTGTTCTGGGTTGCTAAGAGAATCATTTGCTCATTAGTTTTTTCGTGCTTCACTCTCGCATTTGTTCGTTTCTGAAAGCCTCGCTTCAATAATCATGTGCAAGTTATTGTCATGAGCTCAAGTTCATTATTTCAGATATAGAGCCTTTAAAAAGTGGTTGACAGTGGAAACGGACAAAAAAGCGCACTCTACCATACTGTACACAGGGCTTGAAATGAACCTTTTTGCTTGGTAGCACTGGCGCTCCTAACTTCAAAAATGTAGGCGCTCCAGCCAAAATTTTGTTGCAACGACCAAAAATTATGTGCACCGTTAGTACAAGTTTTATATTAACAGATTTATTGCATTTGAAATCAACACTAATTAAAACAAACAAACAAACAAAATCTGCATGCGCCCACCAGCCCTGCACACACTGCTCGACGTGAGATGAAGTGAGTTAACGATAAGAACCGTGATGTGTTCTCACAGGTGGTGTCTGATACTGCACTGATGATATTGACATGTAACTTATTATTTGCATGCATCATCTTAATAACAATAACGTTTTTTTCATGTGCTGCAGTATTAGTTTACTTTTAGTGAATGCAAGCCCTTTTGCGATGGTGTACGCGCTGACAGTTGCACGGCTGACAACATCGTGACCAATAAATAAAGGATTAATTAGAACATCTCATGCTTAAAATGCATGGCAAACACTGTTACCTGCAAACTCCGTCCTGCAGACTTTACAGTGAATCGCTTTAGTCATTTTCATAGCGGACTTTAACCCAATGGAAGTCTTTTATCCACTCTTCGAAGTGTAAATGGTGGATTGACATTCACCACATGATCATTAATAAGTCGCGCCATTATTTGTAAGTTTAGGTCGTTTCTAAAACAAAATCTGTCAGTGTTATTCACCTTGACATTTTCGCCGCTGTAGCTCCCTGTCGTCTGAAGGAAGGCATTGACTGAGTGATTGACAGCTGATATTAACCAATCCAGTCGCGTTCCGTTCAAGAGCAGTGGGCCAATCAGAAGAGCTTGAAGGCGGGGCAAGCATTGCAGGATTTGTTTACTGCAGCGAGTTGACATGTAAGCTGTTTTAAATTATTCCTGAGCGCTGCGTTTGGTGTTTTTAAGTGCAAAGATGCATTCTGCATGAAAACTGATCGCACGACAACTATTTTAAGCACTCGCACAAATGCTCCCAAATATATTTTGAGGTGGCATAGAACAAATTTCAGGTGTATATGCGACCAAAACGGTCACAATTTCGAGCCCTGTGTACCTTACCGTACCACTCAGTGGAAACGGTTAATAATGCCAACTGATGATCAATAGAAAAAAGGGATACATTCCACCTCTTCCCAACAGGGAAAACCACCAACAATCAAGAATGCATGATTATATGCTGTCATGGCTTTGCAATCAAAAAAATGTAATTATAATGGAAGTCAATGGGTCAAAAACAGCCACGAACATAATGAAAGGGTAGTCAATTTGAACAATACACAAGGGTTAACAAAACCTGTGCTTAATGAAGTTACTATCCACCACTGGTCATTTGAAAGCAGAATCTCCAAATAATTATTTTACATAATAATATTAAGGTTTCCCCGACAGTGTGTTCTGTTTTCTTAGCAGTATATAGTATGCAGTATATAGTACAGTATTTATCCACTGCACACGTTATGTTGTTTATTTATTAATTGTAGTCTTATTTTTTCATTTTTTTTTCGCTTTTGCTTTCCGCCCTGAAAAAAGAAAGAGAAAACCTGTTTTTGTCTACGAGTGTGTTCAAATGTCTGATCAATGAAGGTCTCGTGCGTTCGTTTGATCCCACATTTAGAAGCACTTGTACCAAAATTCAATGCAATAAAGTCCTGAAGTGCGCAGTGGTGTCCTGGACGCAAGCCTGTTTGTTTGTGTTTCTGCAAGAATCTGCTGACTAGACTTTTCCCAAGAGCCTCCAACATCAGCTCATCTGACCGAGGTGTTCCTGTTTCCCGTGTTATCAGTGTCAGTCTTTATTTTCCTGTCTTCCAGTTGGAGGAAGTGTGGAGGTTGCTCTTTCTGCCTTCCTGTGGCCCAGAGTTGATCCATCTTTCACTCTCCAGAGTCTGTTTCGGTCTCGCTCTCAAGCTCGCTTCTGTCATTGTTAAATATCCTGGCTTTCTGCCCTCATGTGTTACTCTTGATTTAGCATTACTGCTGTGTCAGGATCCCGCTGACTCGCAGACCTTCCCAAAACCTCACTTTCAGAGTTCAGGAAAACGCATCATGTAATTCTACAAGACCTTACAGATTTCCTCTAAAACTTCCTGTCTCAGATATTAAGCATCACTTTGCAGTCGGAGTTTGTTCAGGAGCCTCAAATTAACAGCTTTAGTTAAATTTGTTAACCATTATTTAATTCTTTTTTCATTTCTGCTCAGAATTCTGTAAATAAGGCAAGGCAAGTTTATTTATATAGCACATTTCATACACAATGGTAATTTAAAGTGCTTTACATAAACAAGAATAAAAGACACAAGAAAATAAAAACTGTGTTAAACAGGTTTTAAAGGAATGAAAAAGAAAAGAAAGACATATTAGTGCGATCTGTGGGACGTAGCGCAGTGCTCATTCAGCAAAGGCACAGCTAAACAGATGTGTTTTCAGTCTTGTGTTGAATATGCCTAATGTTGGAGCACATCTGATCATTTCTGGAAGCTGATTCCAGCAGCGGGGGGCGCTGTTAGTAGCTGAAGGCGGATTCCCCCTGCTTTGACTGAACTCTTGGGATTTCTAATTTACTTGATCCTAATTATCTGAGTGACCTGTTAGGTTTGTATTCAGTGAGCATATCTATAATGTATTGAGGTCCTTGACCCTTTAATGATTTATAGACAAATCTATTCTGTATGTAACTGGGAGCCAGTGTAAAGACCTGAGGACAGGTGTGACATGCTTTGATTTTCTGGTTCTGGTCAGAATCCTGGCTGCAGCGTTCTGGATGAGCTGCAACTGTCTGACTGTCTTTTTGGGAAGGCCAGTGAGGAGTCCTTTACAGTAATCCACCCTGCTGCTGATAAAAGCATGAACAAGTTTCTCTAAGTCCTAAGTTCTCTAAGCAATATTAGTATCGAGATTGTCCAAAAGTAGTTGTATTTTTTGTTTTGTTTTTTGTTACATTTTTTTTATTTGCATTGTCCAAAAAAGTAACTAAAATATCCTATTGGTGCACTTTTAATAAATATATATAAAGTAAAAATTATTATCCCTGCTGTGAATTTTATTTATTAATTAATCAATTTATTTATTTATTTATTTGTTTATTTTTTCCAAATATTTCCCAAATGATGTTTAACAGAGCAAGGAATTTTTCACAGTATTTCCTATAATATTTTTTCTCCTGGAGAAAGTCTTATTTGTTTTATTTCGGCTAGAGTAAAAGCAGTTATAATAAAAAAAAAAACATTGTAAGGTCAATATTATTAGCCCTCTTAAGCAATATTTGTTTTCGATTGTCTACAGAACAAACCATCGTTAAACAATGACTTGCCTAATTAACCTAGTAAAGCCTTTAAACGTCACTTTAAGCTGAATACTAGTATCTTGAAAAATATCTAGTCAAATATTATTTACTGTCATCATGGCAAAGACAATAGAAATCAGTTATTAGATATGAGTTATTAAAACTATTATGTATAGAAATGTGCTGAAAAAAATCTTCTTTCCGTTAAACAGAAATTGGGGAAAATATATACAGGAGGGGCTAATAATCCTGACTTCAACTTTATATTTACACATATTTATATATGTAAGCAGATTGAATGACGTGCTCAACAATCTGCTGAGTTTTCTAATTCCATGTGGGTTTTCTGATCAGTTGCTTTGGTTGCATTATTAGCAATTCCTCCGCAATATGGGTTTGAGTGTCAGTCGGACAGCATGTGCACATGGAGATTAAAGCGATTAAACAGATGTATGTTCTTACAGCACAGGCTAGCACACACACTGGGTCACCGTTACTGAGCTCTAAATCAGATTAACACACACACACACACATTGCTGTGCAGCCGTACGTTTAAAACATATGTAGCAGGAGATTGATTCAGATTTACTGGGTCACAAGCGTCCGGCAGATTGAAGTTTACCGGGGAATTTACGATGCCTTATATACAACTTTTTGGAATAATTAGTTTATTGATCGTTGGAGTTTAGTTTGCGGTGACACACTGTGTGCCCAGTTGCTCAGAATCGCCAACGAAAGACCGTATCGCTTTAAGATGCGGTCGCCGCCTTCACGAGTGATTTGTGTGAACAACCGTAGTGTTACGGTGAAACGAGGGTGAGTTTTTGACAGGTTTATAGTCTGAGGATGTGTAGTATAGTGTATTAATCTTCTAAAGTTTGAAGTTGGTGATTTTATTTATTTGTTTGTGTATTTTTGGGTGTATTTAACACTGCATTTATTTGATTAAAAAACACTAAAATTATTAAATCTTATTACACTTCTATAAATGAAAAATATGTTGTATTTAAGTGTATTTTGAATATATTTTTGTGACTAAAAGGCTGAATTTTCTACATTTACTCCAGTTTTCAGTGTCACATGATCCTACTGAAATCATAATAATATGCTGAATTATTGGTCTATGATTAAAAGAGAGGAGGATATACGGTGCTCAGCATAAATAAGTGCATGAGTATTTTGAAAATGAATATTTTGATCCATTTCTCAGCGAATATGGGTCATATATTTTGGTACATTTAAACAAAACAGATTTATTAAACATATATTTATTAAAGTAATATTTTAGTCAACGAAAATCTTTAGGAATAGAAAGATAATACATTTAAATTCATGTTAAATATTGGGAAAAAAATTACAAACTACAAAATTTCAGCAAAACTTTATAAATTTTTAGTTTCTCTTGAATTTTGCTATTTTTAAAAAAAATTATTCATATTTTTCTCTAACATAATTTTGGGCTACTAATTTTGGACCATTATAAGTTATTTATTTATTTATTTATTGTTAGATTAGCTCAGATTTGTCTTTAGTTGTGACTAATCTAATGTATATGCACAAATATAATATTGTAAAGCGTCCTATAGAAAATATGAATCTGAATGAGAGATTTGTGAGGGGTGAACTCATATATGTTGAGCACTGTATGACAAGAAATGAGGAGTTTAATGATTAATATATATTTATTTGTTGTTCATCAAGAGTTTTGTGGAAACAACGAGAGCTTTTTTTGATTAATAAAAAGTTTAAAAGAAAAACATTTGTTAAAAATATAGATTTTGTTAGAATACAAATGTCTTTACTGTCACTTTTAATCAATGTAGTGCATTCTTGCTGAATGAAAGTATGCCCTTCCAGCTGCAACCCATCTCTGGGAAACATCCATACACTCTCATTCACACACATACACTACGGACAATTTAGCCTACCCAATTCACTTTTAATTAATATAAGCATTAACATTTTATTCATTCATTTTCCTTCGGCTTAGTCTCTATTTCAGAGGTCACCACAGCGAAATGAACCGCCAATTATTCTAGCAGATGTTTTATGCAGCAGATGCCCTTCTAGCCGCAACCCAGTTTTAAGAAACACCTATACACTCTCACATTCACACACACATTACACTACAGCCAATTTAGTTTCTTCAATTCACCTATAGCGCATGTGTTTGGACTGTGGGAGAAGCCGGAGCACCCAGAGGAAACCCACGCCAACTCGGGGAGAACATGCAAACTCCTCACAGAAATGCCAACTGGCCCAGCTGGGACTCGAACCAGCGACCTTCTTGCTGTGAGGCGACAGTGCTAACCACTGAGCCACCATGCCACCCCAACATTAAAATACTTTATCATTAAAACATAAAAGAGGTCACTGAGTTCACCAATCAAATGCATCCACTGGGCAGTCAATCCGCAAACCGCTGATCCAGTCAGCTGTTAATAAACTGGATATTTTCGCAATGTTTTATCGCTAATGTCGAGTTTTCAGCAAACGTGCTTATGATCACTGTCCTACTTTTCAGTGTGTTAAACCTCAACACTCCTGAAAGCACAGGCTTTTGTGCTTTTTTGTGTGGATTGTTTAGGTTTTGTGCTGGTCTTTGTTTAATCTAACTGGAATTCTTCAGATGTTTTGAAGGCTAGCGAGAGATTAGTGTATCATCAGATTACCCTCCTGAAGACAAACTGCTAACATTCTTTCTCACACACACAAACGCACAAGGTCGTTTCTCAGGGATGGTTTTTTATATTGTGCTGTAGTAAGAATAAAAACAGAGCAGATGTAGAACAAACTGTGGATCAACATTCATTCATTCATTCATTTTAATTTTGGCTTAGTCTCTTTATTAATCTGGGGTCGCCACAGCGGAATGAACCACCAACTTATCCAGCATATGTTTTACGCAGCGGATGCCCTTCCAGCTGCAACCCATCTTTGGGAAACATCCATACACTCTCATTCACACACATACACTACAGACAATTTAGCTTACGCAATTCACCTATACCGCATGTCTTTGGACTTGTGGGGGGAAAACTGAGCACCCGGAGGAAACCCACACCAACCAGTGACAGTGCTACCAACTGCGCCACCGTGCCTCCCCCAATTTGCATTTGTGTAATGTTATTATAAGTAGCAGTATTATTAATTATATGCATATTTATATTTGTTTTAATTAAAACAAGTCCACCTGTGGGGTTTTGGAGACGTCTGCATCACCATATGAGGCATAAGAGTAGGACGTGTGTTTGGATATAATTCAGCTTTTTGACCACACTTCGTTATTATTGTTTATTTATTCATTTGCTGGACATTAGAACTGAGTATAGAAATAGTTTTGAAACAAATCTTTGTGCGTAACAAACAAAATTAAAAATATAGGTTAATGGATGTCTTCAGTGGAGTGTGTACAACACCGTTTCCTCACTTCACAAAAGTAAAGGAGTAAAGTAAAAGTAAAGAGAAAGAGGCTGTTCTTGTTCTTTATCCTCTCGCTGCAGATGCTCTGTTTAACTGTTTTCTCACTAGTGAAGCGTTCAGTTTTTCCACTTACAATGTCTGCCATGTAAATAGCAAATACGCCATGGCGTGGCAACTGACTCCTCAAAGGAATGGGAGATGAGACTCTGATTGATTTAATGCACGATATGCTCAAAACACACCCATAACTCATTAAGAGAATAAGCACAACCCTGTTAGACCATGTGCCGGGACACAAACTGTATTTTTCGTTGTTAAAATAGCAAAAGTGGATTCAGACACACTCTTAATGCTTTAGACTTAACGAAAAAACAAAAAAAATCCCAATTAAAACATAGCCTGGTATCATCAATCGCATTTAATGAAATATGTGCATATAATGCATTGTATTCTGCTTTTCTCTGATAGGTTCACTTTGGGCTCTGATTTGAATGGCCACACTGTGGTGGCTGTGATTGGAGGAGAGGAGGAGCACTTTGAAGATTTCGGCGAGAGCAACAACACCTCAGATCTGCTGCTGGCCAATCAGGGGGAAGGAAGGGCGGGGCCAGGCGGGGAGGGAGATACAGAACCACTCCCACACTCAGACAGTCCACTGCCCCGCCCACTGATGCTGCTGTCACCAAGGTAACACAACAAACGCACATGTTTTTTTAAGGGGAGGAGCTACTCTGTCCCGCCCCCTCTTCATGTTTCAGTTGAGATTACGTCAAACATCGAATAAATAAATGCATATTTCAAAGCACTTCACGGGACCTTTAAACATGGAAAGTATAAACCTAGGTGCTATAAATGTTTGCCTAAATAGTAATACACTCTATATCTAGTTTCCACACAGGGAGAAAGCGAGTCAGTATTGTCTAAGCTAAAGTTCATGTGCATAATGAGACCTTGCAAAGCGACATCCTGAGCGCAGACCATGTCTCATTTACAACCAGCATGCGTGAAAGACACAACAAAAGCCTTGCTATGAGAGTTTGTGTGTGTGTGTTCAGATCTCTGTTGGATGTGTCTGTGGTAAAGGCGGAAGCAGAATGATGATATGCTGGGTGATTCATTATTTCTCTGGTGATCTATTAATATCCATGGGTAAAGGTTGAGGTTGTGTGGTTATTGTTTTACCAGAGTGCTGGTGTTGTGAGGCGTATGTCTTTCCATACACACACACACACACACACACACTAGAGAAGAGAGCACGGAAACACAATACACTCTCTTAGAACTGTTTAAGTAATAACACACACACTCATATATTTATATAATATTTGTTATACAATTTTGTCCTTTAATACAAGCAGTCAGATATAGAAACCGTCCCTTTAAAAACTCTAGTACATGCACAGAACAACATGAGCATTCATAGCAAATAAACAAATGTAGTCTAGCTTGTTTTCTTACACCCCTATGATTGGTCACATGCTCAACAGAAAGGGCTGCGATTGGCTCTAACGCTCTGGTTCTAACGCAGCGGCGATCACAGCTGATCCATGATAGACACAGAGGAGAAAACTCACTATGAAGACAAGCTTGTGTCTGTATCCAAAAGTATCGCTGTAACAGCCGAGAGGAGAGGAAACTTTACCTCACGACAGCAGGTCAAAGGTCCACAGCGAGAGAGAAAGAAATGGAGTTTTCTATTAGTTTCTCCATAACAGTGAAACATGGGCTTCTGCTGTAAGTCTCAGTGAAAGACTGTCCAGCAAACACACACGCAGTGAATTGTGCAGAGTTTCTGTGTTTTTAAGTAGTTGGAGTGTTTTGGTTACTCGCGCTCGCCTCCCTCGCCATAGTAAGCTACCAAGACAAAGCACATATGAAATAAATGACGTTAACGTCAAATAAAACCATTTTCATGCCAACTTGCTACTGTAAACAGAAGCTTTCTACACTTGGCCCACTTCCAAATTTTATTGATTGGTCCACTGAGTTGGATATGTTTCAGTCTTCATATTTTTATGCTAACGCAGCACTCGTCACACATTTCCGTCAAGCTCATTTACCTAAAATAACTATGGAAAACTAGCTGTGTGAATGAGCCCTTATGCCTCCTGCACTGTAGTGTTCACCTCTGTTAGATCCTCCTCTGCCCATCACCTGCTCAAATCAGTGTTCCCTGTTCTCTCCCTCTGCTCATCCCCCATTTAACACTCACACGCCTCCTCATTTCTCTGTTTATTTCCCTTCTCTCCTGCTTGTTTCTCCTCAACTTATTGCTCACTTTATACTTTCTCCTGCTTTCACCTCATTACTCCTCTCCTCTGCTCATTTCTTTTCATTCATTCTGCTGTACATTCTTCATCTCTCGTCTCTTTATTTCCTGTCATCTTTTGTCATCATATTCTTCTCCTCCTTCATTTCTTCTTGCATCTCCTTGTTTCTCCATCACTTGTTCTCTTCTCATGTCTCCTCTTTTGTTCTCCTCCTCCTCCTCCTGTGGTCTCCTCAGCCCGAGCTCTTTTCCTGCTAGCTTCCAGAGTTTCCTTCAGTCGGAGGCACTGGAGTTTTTCTGCACTCACTGTCATAAGCAGATCAGTCGTCTGGAGGATCTGTCCACGCGACTGCAGCTGCTAGAGATGAATAGGTAACGCACTCGCAGCATGTGCACGCCTCCCTGTGTGTGCGTGTGTGGGGTTTGAGCACTGTCACAAACACACACTCATCATCTGCGTGTGTGTGTGTGTGTGCGCTTCAGTATCATGCAGTTTGTCAGTTTCAGGATGTATTTTCTGTAGGTGAAGTGTGTGTGTGTGGTGATTTATAGACGCTCTGCTGTAGATGCTGTGCTGTGTGTTGTGTTCTGTGTGTGTTTGATGCATGCACAAGTGTTTTTGATTGATATACAGTTTAAAGTCAAAAATTATTAACCTTTATTTAATATAAAAATTAAAAAATTAATAAATCACCCTCCTATGAATTTTTAAAATCTTTTTCAAATATTTTCCAAGTGATGTTTAACAGAGCAAGGGATTTTTCACAGTATTTTCTCTCATATTTTATCTTCTGGGAAAGTCTTATTTCTTTTAGTTTGGCTTTTTAACACCATTTTAAGTTCAATATTATTAGCCCCCTTAAGAAATATTTGTCCGATTATCTTCTTAAAGTGACAGTTCATTTAAAAATGAGATTTCCCAAAATTATCTATGTTGTTTTTCCTAGTTTTAAACGTTTTTCTCTTTCAAAACCAAAATAACCGCATATATTTCATGTCTACAGACCTGTATTTGATGAATGAAAACATTTATTTAACTAGCTTATGTCTAGAAATTGCATTTGTGATTTGACAGATACCCTGAAGGGGAAATTTAGGTCAAACAAACAATCATATGATTTTGAGGACTTTAAAAATATAGCACAAGACTAGTTCCTATATAAATCAGTGGTTACTATATGCTTTTATTGTATAGACCATTGTTTCCCAACCCTGTTCCTGAAGGTACGCAAACAGTACACATTTTCAACCTCTCTCTAATGCAGTGGTTCTCAATTCCAGTTCTCGGGCCCCCGCTCTGCACATTTTGTATGTCTTCCTTACTTAACACACCTGATTCAGATCATCAGCTTGTTAACAGAGAGATCCATGAACTGATCCTTGTGTGTCAAATAAGAGTGACGTGTAAAATGTGCAGGGTGGGGGGCCCCGAGGACCAGAATTGAGAACCACTGCCCTAATCAAACACACCTGAATCAACTCATCAGAACATAAGAAGAGACTCCGAAACCTGAAGTGAATGGGTCAGATACTGCCGAGTTCAGACTGCATGATTTTCAAAATAGTGGCGTCACAGATGTTTTCACACTGCATGACTATCTGGGGCAGCATTCCGTCGCTGCTGTGTTCACACTGCAAGATGGATCAGCGACAGGGGGTTTCACACTGCATGACTTTATAATAGGAAGAATCGCCAACACCTTTGTCTTGGTCTGCAAACATCTCATAACCAAACACATGCGAGAAGTGACATGAAAACAACGCGATGTCACGTAGTATATCTTTTGTTATTAACTACAAGCCTTTAGTGGGGTAGAAAATGTTTGCTCACCTGGCTTTTGAAGGGAATTAGCCATTTTTCTTCAACTTTTTTTCTTTTTCGACCCGGTTGTGGTATTGCTCAGATTACACGTCAAACAGACACGGGTGCTCCTGCCAAATTTACACAATTTTTTCCTCCATTTCTTGGGTCCAAATAGACCGAAAAGAAGCACTTTTAACTTTTAACCTCCCGCTGGCCTGCAGATACCCATAGTAGTGGTGCTGCTCTCTCATTGGCTGTAGGTAATCGCCGATGTTATTTTCAATCAGAACACATTTCACATGCCATGATTTTGAATCGCTGACAGCTCCAGATATTTAGCATGCCAAATATCTCACAGGTGTCTGCGACTCATTGTCGATTCTCTCAGATGGCGTCTTTGATAGTTCACACTGTGTGATTGTTACTCACGTGAACGAGCACCGATTTGCCTGTGATTTCAGGCATTTGTCGGCGATTTCTCAACCTATCAGCGAGTCAAAATCGGGGCTAAAATCATGCAGTGTGAACTCATACATAAGGGAGACATCCAAAATATTGTGTACTGTTGTTGTGCTTCCAGGAACAAGGTTGGGAAACACTGGTATAGACAATACCAGCAAAATATGTATATTTTCAAAATATATGTATATTTTTATATTATACTGGTTTATAATGTATTGGGTGAACTTTACCTTTAAGAAGTTCTTAAAAAAATGCAATTAAATATTTCATATTTTGTATTGGTCTGATTTCTAAAACCAAAACTAAAAAGACTATATTAAGGACTATATTGAATGACACTACCTGATAAAAGGGTTGTCGTTGATCCCAGTTGTAAGAGCAACAAATAATAACTTGACTTCTAGTTGATCATTTGGAAAAGTGACAGAAGGTCGATTTTTCCCATGAATCATCTGTTGAACTGCATCTCAATCATCACAAATACTGCAGAAGACCTACTGGAACCCACATGGACCCAAGATTCTTACAGAAATCAGTCAAGTTTGGTGAAGGAAAAATCATGGTTTGGGGTTACATTGAGTATGGGGACGTGCGAGAGATCTGCAGAGCGGATGGCAACATCAACAGCCTGAGGTATCAAGACATTTGTGCTGCCCATTACATTACAAACCACAGGAGAGGGCAAATTCTTCAGCAGGATAGCGCTTTTTCTCATACTTCAGCCTCCACATCATAGTTCCTGCAAGCAAAGAAGGTCAAGGTGCTCCAGGATTGGCCAGCCCAGTCACCAGACATGAACATTATTGAGCATGTCTGGGGTAAGATGGAGGAGGAGGCATTGAAGATGAATCTAAAGAATCTTGATGAACTCTGGGAGTCCTGCAAGAACGCTTTCTTTGCCATTCCAGATGACTTTATTAATGAGTTATTTGAGTCATTGCAGAGATGTATGGATGCAGTCCTCCAAGCTCATGGGAGTCATACACAATATTATTATTTTTCCACTGCGCCATGACTTTATATTCTATACTGTACATTATTTCTGTTAAGTGACAAGACTTTTGTCTAAGCAAAGTCAGACCTTACTGTCCTAATTAAATAATAAAAAATCAAGGCATGATCATATTTTATTTTGGTGAAATAAGCGTAATCTAGAGGCCTTTGCCTTTCATATAAGCCACTTCTGATGCCAAATGATCAACTAGAAGTCAAGTTATTATTTGTTGTTTCTAAAACTTGGATAGGCCACAAGACTTTTGTCAGGTAGTGTATGTTAATGTTTGTGTTTTGGTTAAGAGATCATGGAAACTCCTGTACTTCAAGCAGCAGTGGGAACTCTATGTCTATGAAAACAACAGACAAAGCATTTTCT
>CAIGQW010054880.1:945559-958421 GCA_903798125.1 Danio choprae
ACACACACACACACACAATTTACACACACTATACATATACACACACATGCAGGCGTGCCCATACACACACACACACACACACACACACACACAGTACTCACACACTACTCACACACACACACACACACATTACTCACTCACACACACGCACTCATGCAATACACACTTGTGCACACACACACTATTTCAAACACATGTTTGTTTTTGTGAGTTGTGGGGACATTCCATAGGTTTCCATTGTTTTTCTACTGTACAAACTGTATTTTCTATGGCCCTACAGCTCAACCCTATCCCTTAACACAACCCTTACAGGAAACTGCATTTTTATTCATTTTAAAGAGATAATTTTTTACAATTTTGAATACTTTCTTTGTTTCAGGAAAAGAGGAAACTTCAGGACGAGGCAGACGACATCACGCAGCACCTAAATGAAGAAAGCGAATCATGCAGGAAAATGTCCGACAAGCTGAGCCATGAACGACACACCAATCAGAAGGAGAAAGAGTGCACTCAGGGGGTGAGAGAGGCCTTGTGTTTATCTTTATAGGTGGGGTTGTGTGTGTGTATATCTATCTATCTATCTATCTATCTATCTATCTATCTATCTATCTATCTATCTATCTATATATTTGTCTGTCTGTCTGTCTATCTATCTATCATTTCATCTATCTGTCTGTCTATATATCTGTCTATCTATCTATCTGTCTGTCTATCTGTCTATCTATGTATATGTCTGTCTGTCTTTATTTTTGTCTGTCTGTCTGTCTGTCTGTCTGTCTGTCTATCTATCTATATATTTGTCTGTCTGTCTGTCTATCTATCGATCGTTCTATCTATCTATCTATCTATCTATCTATCTATCTATCTATCTGTCTGTCTGTCTGTCTGTCTGTCTGTCTGTCTACCTATATATCAATCTATATATTTGCCTGTCTGTCTGTCTATCTGTCTGTCTGTCTGTCTGTCTGTCTGTCTGTCTGTCTGTCACCACTGATACAAAGTCATATTAGTTCTTTCAATATGATCAATGATAAATATTGTCAAATTCCTCCAGCAGGCAACTTTTGAAACATTTCCCTAAACATATTTCCTGAATGAAAACATTGTCTGTTTTATAGACAAACTATTCTTACACAAGTCACAAATAGGTTTCTCTCCCAATAAATATGAGTAGTGTGTGAGTCTATAGACCGTTTTGAGGCATGTAAACAATAACAATGGGCCTATTGTATTTCCTGTTTAACTTTGTACATTTTCTATAGCTTCCGAGAAAACAAAAAGGATATCGCATTTTGATAAATAGTGTCATGATAGCTGTTATAATGTTATAAATGTATGATTGAATTGCCTCTTATCACGGTTTTGAAGCAGTTTGACAACAAGCAGGAACTGTTCATGAGGCAATAACATCACCACGTTGAAATATATATGTGTGTGAGCCACTTCTACATCTCGTATGTACAACCCAGTCATGTCTATTTTCAAAATGGTAATTATTTCTTTCATTTACATAATGGATTCACTTCACATAATTTGTTATTTGTACATTCATCCCATTTCTCGTTAATGTACAGATTCAAAATGGGTTTTGTGTGTTGCTCTCTGCTAATGACTGCTCTCTGTGCGTGTGTGTAGTTGATAGAGGACTTGAGAAAGCAGCTGGAACACCTGCAGCTGTTTAAGTTGGAGACTGAAGCGAGAAGAGGCCGATCTTCCAGCACCGGCCTGCAGGAATACAACACTCACATGAGGGAGAACGAGCTGGAGCAGGAGATACGCAGACTCAAACAGGTCAAAACACACCTTTCAGTGCCTCAGATGTCAGAACGTCCACATGGCACACTCTTCTGAAATACTGAAAAACTGAAATAGAAATAGTCGCCTCACAGCAAGAAGGTCGCTGGTTCAAGTCCCGGCTGGGCCAGTTGGCATTTCTGTATGGAGTTTGCATGTTCTCCCCGTGTTGGCGTGGGTTTCCGGGTGCACCGGTTTCCCCCACAGTCCAAAGACATGCAGTATAGGCCGTAGTGTATGAGTGTGTGTGTGAATGTAAGAGTGTATGGGTGTTTCCCAATACTGGGTTGCAGCTAGAAGGGCATCCGCTGCATAAAACATATGCTGGAATAGTTGGTTCGTTCTGCTGTGGCGACCCCTGATAAATAAGGGACTGAGCCGAAGGAAAATGAATGAATGAATGATAAGAGCAGGCTTAAACAGGTAAAGACAGATTTAAAGGACAGAATTCTGACAGACACAATAACTTGGTCAACATTTTAAGTGTGAGATTTTAACAAATAGATTCAAGGCAGTTAAATGCTGATCTTGGACTCGGATAGGTAAACTCTAACTGGTAAACACACCCAGAAGATAAACAGACTCAGATTATGAACTCAGGCTAATCCTAGACTCAAACCGTTAAACGCAGACTTGCATTGGTCAACACAGACTAAAAAAAAACATGAGTAAACATTGACTGGTTTACTAAGAACCAAAAGACTGAAACTAGTCAACATAGAATACAAATACCATGTCAAGACTTGCCAAATTCTCAAACTAGTACATTTAAACTAGTACACAATAACAAAACATTTAAATAGCTCAACACCGACTGCAAAGAAAATGACAACAGACCCATATATTTAAACTGATAAACTCAGACTGATAAACACTGTCTCAGGTTGCTGGTAAAAAAAAAACCAGTCTCAATGTATCTAAATCTAAATTTGGTCAACAGTATTGAAAGAACAGCTAAGGACTGTAATTGTATGAGTCTTTTTGGTTTGTGTTTACTACTCTAAGACTATGTCCACCAAGTTAAGTTTACTATATAAGCAAGGATATTTGGCCCTCACAAGTATAGCTAAGCTAGTACACACACACTCACAACAAAGCTCAGACAGACCCAATATATAAACTGGTGATCGGTGACTCAGGCAGATTAAATGACTGTAGTGTTGTTGTGTCTGTTTGCAGGATAACCGCAGTCTGAAGGAGCAGAACGACGAGCTGAACGGTCAGATCATCAACCTGAGCATCCAGGGAGCAAAGAGCCTTTTTACAGAGTCTCTGTCCGAGTCACTCGCTGCTGAGATCAACAACGTCTCCCGTGCTGAGGTCAGTATCACACACATCCATGCTGATCTCTGCTTTAAAGAAAGTCTGGGTATACCTAAGCATAGTTGAATAATAAGCTCAAAATACTACACAAATATATTTTTTTATAACTCTTTAAAACATTTTAGGCTTTGATCCTAGTGGTGTAACGGATCACAAATCTCACTGTCCGGATCACATTATGGTTTTTTAGTCACGGATCGAACCATTTTTCAGATCAGCCAAAAAGGGAAGAAGACAAATGTCATTTGCTTTCCATTTATTACTAAGACAGCACTGCAAGAAACTTTAGCTTTCAACAAACAGAACTGAGAAGCTGTACTTTTATTAAAAATAAAATGAAGAAATAATCAGCCGAATAAAAATAAATATTCAGTACTGTGAAAAATCCACCGTTACTCCTACTGTTGCTGATAACGCTAAATGTAGAAATCTAACATTATAATTTGTACAACCCATATCTTTCTATAGTCTCGAAAATGATTCAGTTATTCACTCATAAAACTTCTCGTTTCATTGCTAGATGATTATTCTTGAAGAATTATTCAGTGGCAAATTTTTGATGGCTGGTTGTCGCCAACTATTGGTTAAATAATGTAATTGCTGCCTTCAACTTTCATTTTTGAGCGTCGTTAAATGCATATGATAAACATTCATTCATTCATTTTCTTTTCGGCTTAGTCCCTTTATTAATCTGGGGTCGCCACAGTGGAATGAACCGCCAACTTATCCAGCATATGTTTTACGCAGCGGATGCCCTTCCAGCTGTAACCCATCACTGGGAAACATCCATACATACCCATTCACACACATACACTACGGACAATTTAGCTTACCCAATTCACCTATACTACATGTCTTTGGACTGTGGGGGAAACCGGAGCACCCGGAGGAAACACACGCCAACACGGGGAGAACATGCAAACTCCACACAGAAACGCCAACTGACCCAGCCGGGGCTCATTTGACTGTTTGTAACTTCATAACTTACTCAAAAGACTAAAGACTGAATCTCTTTCTTGATTTTTGCGTTTTTCAAACACAGATTTGAATGCAGCGATTCGAAGGATTAATAAACATATGCAAATCACCATCATTTATGTTGCGTGGGTGTTGAGATCCCGATCTTTTAATGATTAATCATGCAGCTTACACTGAATGCATTAATGCTGGCTAAACAAGTAGTGACAGGAAACACCTAAGAAACCCACTGCATCCTGAATAACCCACCACAACTTCTTCCGTCATCATTATATTTTACAGGAAAGCCTAAACGCTTTCATACATGTGATTTGAATGACGTGAGAGACGATCTCTCTACGATCGTTACAAATTTAAGATTAATCTACAAGTTAAAAATGTATTAATCCGTGGGTTACATGTGTTGCGAACCGTGGGTTGTGATCTGTACATCAACCGTGATCCGTTACACCCCTATTTGATCCTAATTGTGCTGTTTTGATGACTGTCGGTTTAAATGCAAATGAGATTGTGGTTTTTCAAAAGAGGGCGGAGCTACAAATGCCTGTGTGTCAGCATAGTGGCAGATTCAAAAACAAGAGTAACATCCTATGCTAATGAGGGAGAGATGGTCACTAATGGGCGGGGCTTTCCCCCTCCGATATAATGTACAAAGAGAGAATGTCAATCAAAGTGTTTCTACAGACTGCTTTTATCAAGTGTGATTATAAAAAATATAAATAATAAATTTTTACCATTAGAAGCTGCTTATATTCACACACTGCTGACACACAACTGTGTTTAAACCCCTTATAAAAGTGATTTTAGTATAATAGCTCCCCTTTAAAGCCTTGAATTCTGCTTTGATAGGTCATTCATTCTTTTGGCATGTTCCTAAAATCTAACTAAGTGATGGCTACTAGTCGATATGTAAGGTAAAAATTAAAAGATGTGCAAAATATACTGTCTGATATGAAAACCTTATGCTAGTTGTGTTCCTAAATATATACTATACCAGTATAGCTAACTGGTGATCTGAGAACTTCAGCCTGGTCATGTTGAATATGTGTGTGTATGTGTATGTGTATGTGTATGTGTATGTGTATGTGTATGTGTATGTGTATGTGTGTATGTGTGTATGTGTGTGCGTGTGTGCGTGTGTGCGTGTGTGTGTGTGTGTGTGTGTGTTTTAAACATAATTTATTTTTAACACCTTATAAAAGCGCATGCTAGAGATTTACCAACACAATGCGCATGACAATCGATTAATCACCCACTTCTCATTATAACATTGACCTCGTTGTGTACAGCTGATGGAGGCCATCCACAAACAGGAGGAGATCAACTTCCGTCTGCAGGACTACATCGACCGCATCATCGTCGCGATCATGGAGTCCAACCCCTCCATCCTGGAAGTCAAATAATCCCATCTATGAACTAAAACAGGAGGCGAGAGGAGACCACCAATCCAGTCACTATGTTAATCAGATTATTTAATGATTCATAGCCTTGTATGAATGTGTGTGTGTGTGTTGGTTTTGGTGGTTTACGAGGACACAAATTTGTATCATGACCTAGATATTACAATGTTGAGGTGGTTTATGAGGACATGTGCGCTGAAATTGTTGCAGACTGTTTATATAAGCTGAATTTAAACAAACAAATTAAGTTAAACATTACTGAATTTAATTTGTTTGTTTAAATTCAGCCCATATCGATTGTTTACAACCACTTACCTTAAATAAATTGAGTAAATCGAATTAATCATTTTTTTCAGTGTGTCCTTGTAATTATAAGTCATATTTATGTGGTCTTTTCACATTCAAAATTTGCCACGGGTTTCTTATCAGGGTTAGGTTTAAAGGTAAGGCCATATTATCATACCCGCCAACACTCTCGTTTTTCCCGGGAGTCTTTCAGACCTATCTCCCGCCACCCTCCTGTTTTGTTATTTGTCCCAGAAAACTTAACCGGGAAATTCCACCCCCTCCCCCCGGTTCTCAGCTTTTTGATACAGCCTGTAAAACCCCCGTGTCGCAATTTTGGTAGAGTATCTGATCGCCACTGGCCACCCGAAACCTGCTATGCCTGTGAGGGCTATGCGACCGTGAAGGTTAAGCCGGAGCATACGTGTGCGCTTGATGCAGAGGTATAAATCAGCCTTAACACCACAAACATCAGCGCCCCCCCTCAGTTCTCAACTGTGTTAAGGCTAATTTATACTTCTGCGTCAAGCACCTATGTATGCTCCGGCACACGCAACGGCGCATAGCCCAAGCTGTGTGATTGGTCGGTTTGGTAGCTGTGACCAGTGTGGGTGGGACTGAGATGATTAATGTTGTTGCACGTCCCCCGGTTCCCGCCTCTGAATGAGCGAGTTTGAGCTACTTGTACATTAAGATAGCATTCAGGAAAAAACAAAACACCCGTGAAGAATCTCGACACCGAGGAACATAAACACCTACTGCCAGCTAGCGTTTGGGAAGTGTTATTGCAGAGCAAGACAAACAGCACGCAGACGTATAAATGCACGACTACGCGCAAGGCAGGCGCTGTGGGTCACGTCGATCACTCGACGCAGTATAAATCAGCCTTTACTCAGACAAACCATCCCCCCTCAGGTCTCCCGGAACTTCAGAGACAAATATTAGCATATTATAAGTGGCTTTTACAGTACAAAATACATTACGTCTATGGAGAGTCCTTATAAATCACCAAAACCAGCAGGTGTGTATGTGTGATCTACCTGTCTTTTGGTTCCTGTGACTTCCCTGTGTTTTGGGATTGAGGTGCCCATTCCTTTGTGTGTGTGTGTGTTGTGTGTATGTGTGTGTTCACGATTCATCCAATGAATTTTGAGTGTAAAAACGAGTTACCAGTGTATTTCTGGGTAACGCAGTCACACCGTTAGCCCGTGTGAGGGACATTTGCTGACCTGAGGGTTGAGCGTGTGCATATTATTTTAGCTCGTAAATGAGTTCGGTCAGTCACTTTCGCTTGTTTTTCTTATTTATTACGATGATGCAGAACGCAAAGGATCAGTACAGGCCGATGCCCATCAGAGGAGTGTTGCTTTGTGGGTTAAGGCAAATGATCCTGCGCGATTTCTCGCTGAGGATTTTCGTCTGTCGCCTCCTGTCCTGGATTTATGTGCAAAACGCACTGGAAATGTTCACTGCACTCCGGTTTAATGATTTTGAGAAACTATTGTTTGCTATTTAAATAAAACAATTGTTTAAAAGAAAAGGAAGTGAAGTCTAGACGCTCAAGCACTGAAGGGACATGGACACGAAACCTTTAAAGTGTACAAATCGTGCTTTTTTTTCCTGCGCTTCATCTCTCTCTCTGATGAAGTTGGATGTAAATATCGCTGCTTTTGGTTTTTTGTTCATAATTTTGGACATTTTAATGGACAAGATGTTTAATTTGGTCTTCCACTTGACCGACCTCTTTTTCCCTGGACTTTCCTCTCATCTCAGTCAAGCATGTTTGATTTTCTCTTCAACTTTTTCATTCTGAAACAAGTTTGAAACTCAATCCTTCCTCAGTTTTTTGGATCATGGCTCTTTTCACATTCTCCTTTCCTCAAACTATTTGGTTTGTGTTGCGTCCGATCAGTTCCTGATGAACATTTGAGGACATTTCTGCAGTCTTCACAGCGATGGCACTGCTGTCGCATCTATACGGCTGTTTTAGAGCTACTGTAATCACACTAATGGACATTAAAATGCAGGAAACACGTGGCTTCTGTGAACTTCCGCCGACTGTCTTGTTCCTTCATTTCCTTATGGAGTCAATAAGGGAATCTGACCTGACTTGATCTGATGCTAAACAAGCTAGATTATTAAAACATTTCCAGTGTCCAAAGACCACATTTCACCGCTTAGGAGGAGTTCTGCTTGCCACTTAGACTTTAAAAGGCTAATAATAGCTATAAATACATGTTAATAAAAGAAAAAATGGACTCCTTAATGAAGGATACAGTTGTATAAAGGATGTTTAATTGTTAAGGTTACTGTATAAATGAAAAGATATCAGTATTGTCTTCTGTTGAATGTTTTGCTTTTCTTTTTGAAGATGCCCCCTCCTAAGATGTATCTTTTACTGTTCGGGGTCTTATAGATTTTCAAATAATTGTATGAAGGTTAAAAGAAAAGTGAAAATAAAATTAGTCACCAATAAATTAAGTTAAAATACCTGCTTTGTGGACTCGTTTTGTCTTAGCGAGTGCTTGATTCATTCATTCATTGTCTTTTCGGCTTAGTCTCTTTATTAATCTGGGGTCGCCACAGCGGAATGAACCGCCAACTTATCCAGCATATGTTTTACGCAGCGGATGCCCTTCCAGCTGCAACCCATCTCTGGGAAACATCCACACACACAATCATTCACTACAGACAATTTAGCCTACCCAATTCACCTGTACTGCATTTTGGACTTGTGGGGGAAACCGGAGCACCCGGAGGAAACCCACGCGAACACAGGGAGAACATGCAAACTCCACACAGAAATACTAACTGACCCAGCCGAAGCTCGAACCAGCGACCTTCTTGCTGTGAGGCGATCGTGCTACTCACTGCGCCACCGTGCTGCCCCCCGAGTGCTTGATATGATGAGCAAACAAAACAAAATATATGATATCAAAGCTTTAAGACTGAATTGTGCAAATAAAAAAATGACTATAAGATGTAAGACGATTTAAAAACATGCTGTAATAATTCAAGTTGAAGTAATCTGAGGATGTTTACCCTTAATCATTAGATAAATAGTATTATTAGCATGTTTCTAGCAATTTAGTTAAAAAACTAGCATGATTTAACAGGCTGCTAACACGTATCTAGCATGATTTAGCACAACGCTAGCATATTTTATTAGTTGTTGTAATTGCATAAGAATATTAACCTTAGTTTAGTAATTAACCATGTGGCTGGTTAATTGCACTTTGTATAACGACAATTTTACAGTAAGCTATAGGCTAGTTTGTTTAGCAAAACAATTGCTTAGCATGGTTTAACTGCGATTTTCATAAGGGATAAACTACATGTCCAAAAAGTTCGTGTTTAAACTGGTGCTGATCAGTATTTCCAGTAATGTTAGTCAGGTAACTTAATTGCTCCTGTGTGTGAATGAAAAAGCAACTATTTTAAAAGTTTCAGTCAGAAGAGATTTGCGTGACAATAAATAAACGTATATAAAAGAATTGATTATGCGCCTGAATAAAACGCGATTAACAATGAATTAACATACAACGTTTAATCAATTTCTTAACACGGTTGTTTTAACGGGCCCAGTAGCGCCTTCTAGTGAACTAGAATAGAATAAACTGGCAGGAACCTTTGTTCAGACCATCTGCTTCTACACGGACATCTAAAAGAACACAATCACATGGGATGTCAACACAGAGGGAGCTGCGAGTTATTTCATGTTTTAATACTCCTGGAAGACTTTAAACCTCCATCAACATGAAAGTAGCAAGTAATGTACACTAATATTGTATATATATTATCATTATGGCATTCATATAAGATTAATTTGGTTACTCTTGGGATCGTATGTTAGTGTAATTCAATATTTGCATGTTTTGCTTTGTTAATTTAAACAATTATATTATGACATAGAGTTTCGTATAATTATGATATGACCACGGTAATTGTATATAGTATATTGCCAAAATAGTGCCGCTTTAAACTGAACCTTTACCTGAACACCGGCTCCGTGTCATGATGGATACTTCCGGTACGGAATCGCGGCTGCAGGTGAGCTCGTGCCTGAGGACTCTTTCCACCTCACGTGATTCCGTGGAGATCGTGCACGCACTAAGGACACTTGTGAGCTGCCTGGAGGACGGAGAGTTCACGCGCATTCACCACACGCACGCGCTTCAGGTGCTGGTGAGCGCGCGGAGCTCGCAATGGTTCAGCAGGTCACATGATGATGAGGAGGAGATGATGAAGAATCTTTGGGGGGAGATTATAATCAGAGGACCAGCAGATCAAACACTCCTTTTCCTGCTGGACACCATCAGCTCCACTGGGTCTGTCTGTCTTTCCGTCTGTCTGTCTTTCCATCTGTCTGTCTTTCCATCTGTCTGTCTGTGTTTCCGTCTGTCTGTCTGTCTGTGTTTCCGTCTGTCTGTCTGTGTTTCCGTCTGTCTGTCTTTCCATCTGTCTGTCTGTCTTTCCGTCTGTCTGTCTTATCGTCCGTCTGTCTTTTCATCTGTCTGTCTGTCTGTCTTATCGTCCATCCGTCCGTCTGTCTTTCCGTCTGTCTGTCTGTCTGTCTTTACATCTGTCTGTCTGTCTGTCTGTCTGTCTTTCCGTCTGTCTGTCTGTCTGATTGTTATTCCATCTATCTGTCAGTCTGTCTTTTCGTCTGTCTGTCTTTTCGTCTGTCTGTCTCTCTGTCTTTTCATCTGTCTGTCTTATCTTCTGTCTGTTCGTCTGTTCGTCCATCTTTCTGTCTGTCTGTCTACCCATCTGTATGTCTGTCCGTTTTTCCGTCCATCCATATTTGTTTGTCTTTCTGTCCATCGTTTTGTCTGTCCCTCTGTCTGTCTTTCTGTTTGTCTTTCTCTTTATTTGTCTGTCTTTCTGTTTGTCTGTCTGTCTGTCCGTCGGTCTGTCTGTCTGTCTGTATTTCCGTCTGTCTGTCTTTCCGTCTGTCTGTCTTTCCGTCTGTCTGTCTTTCTGTCTGTCGGTCTGTTTGTTTTTCGGACTGTCTCTGTCCATCCATATGACTGTCTGTCCGTCTGTTTGTTTGTTTTTCTGTCTGTCTCCCTGTCCATCTGTATGTGTGTCTGCATCTTTCTGTCCGTCTATCTGTCTACACATCTGTATGTTTGTCTGTCTGTGTTTTTCTGTCTTTCCATCCGTCTGTCTGTCTTTCCATCTGTCTTTTTGTCTGTCTTATAGTCCGTCAGTCTGTCTCTTTCCGTCTGTCTGTCTGTCTTGGTTCGTCAGTCTGTCTCTTTCCATCTTCCCCTCTATCTTTCTGTCTGTCTTTCCGTCTGTCTGTCTATTTTTCTGTCTATCTCTTTCCATCCATATGACTGTCTGTACATCTTTTTTTCTGTCTATCTTTCGTTCCGTCTGTCTTTCCGTCTGTCTGTCTATCTATCTGTCTTTCTGCCTGTTTGTTTTTCTGTCTGTCTGTCTGTCTGTCCATCTGTATGACTGTCTGCATCTTTCTGTCTGTCTGTACATCTGTCTGTCTGGTTTTCCGTCTGTCTGTCTTTCCGTCTGTCTGTCTGTCTGTCTTTCTGTTTGTTTGTCTGACTCTGTCCATCTGTCTTTCTTTCTGTCTGTCTTTCTGTTTGTCTGTCTGACTCTGTCCGTCTGTCTGTCCATCGTTAGTCTTTCTGTCTATCTGTCTGTTTGTCTCTCTGTCCATCCGAATGTCTGTCCATCTGTTGGTCCATCTTTCAGTGTCAGTCCATCCGTCTGTCTGTCCGTCTTTCTTCATGTTTGTCTGTCCGTCTTTGTCTGTCTGTCCACCGGTTGTGTTCGTCTGTCCATTTTTCTGCCTGTCTGTCCGTCCGTCTGTCTGTCCGTCAACAGTGAACTATCCCTTTAATTGATCTATAATATTAATGAGATATCAATGTATGTTGTCTCTTACACACACAGTGAGAGTGAGGCTCTGGATCGGTGTGTGTCTGCGCTGGAGACGTTTCTCTCTGCTGCTCGTCTACAGGTGTTGTTGTGGTCCAGGTGTGAAGTGGGCGGAGCTTCAGACTCTCCTCAGCTGACAGAGACCGTGATTGGCCACCTTGCAGCTTTACCCTCCATCATCTCCAATCATCTGCACACAAACACACCTGACATCTTCCTTCCCCAGCAGTATTACCCGCTGCTGGCCACCAGCATACTGGACACTCTGGAGAAGATTTGCCACGCTCTGAGAGGTATCAAAGCTACCACAAGCTCAGGGGTGAAATCACTGCATATACAGAACCAAATATATACAGTTGAAGTCAGGATTATAAGCCCACCTGTATATTTTCCCCCAATTTCTGTTTAACAGAGAGAAGATTTTTTTCAACACATTTATAAACATAATAGTTTTAATAACTCATATTTAATAACTGATTCTTTAATCTTTGCCATGATGACAGTACATAATATTTGACTAAATATTTCTCAAGATACTACTATTCAGCTTAAAGTGACATTTAAAGGCTTAACTAGGTTAATTAGGCAAGTTAGGGTAATTAGGCAAATCATTGTATAATGATGGTTTGTTCTGTCGACAATCAAAAACAAATATTGCTTAAGGGGGCGAATAATATTGTTTTAAAAAAATGAAAAACTGCTTTTATTGTAGCTGAAATAAAACAAATAAGACTTTCTCCAGAAGAAAAAATATTATAGGAAATACTGTGAAAAATTCCTGAATCTGTTCAACATCATTTTGGAAATATTTGAAAAAGAAAAAAACGTACAGGAGGGCGAATAATTTAATGCATTGCATATTTTAGATTATTATTGCCACTCATGCCTATCCAATGCATCCTTAAATCCACAGCATACTTAATACATTGTTTGCAATATGGTCATCATATTTTAATGTATAGTCACCAAGGCAGATTTTAATTAGTGCTGTCAAACGATTAATTGCAATTAATCACATCCAAAATATAAGTTTGTGTTTAAATAATGTATGTGTACTCACTATGTTTAAATATTGTGTATATATATATATAAATAAAAAAATATCTAAAATATAAAAAAATTACAAAACCAAAATATTTATATAAAATTTGTGTTAGATCTAAATATTTAATTTACAC
>CAIGQW010054880.1:958521-969375 GCA_903798125.1 Danio choprae
TTTATAAAATATAATCTTTTATTTTGGATGCAGTGTAGTTGCGATAAATTTTTTGACAGCACTAATTTTAATATGTCTTTGCAGCAACTGTGTATTTTAATTCATCATTTCAGTCACTTCTTATGTATTTTACCGCCCCATTGCAACCATTGCATTTATTAGGGGCCAGTTCACACAAAACTGAATTCTGTCATCATTTACTCATCCTTCACTTGTTCAAAACTGGTTTGAGTTTCTTAATTCTTTAAAAAACAAAACAAAATAAAGATATTTTGAAAAAAGCTGGAAACCGGCAACCATTGACTTCCATACTATTTGTTTTTCCTACTATGGAAGTCAATGGTTACAGGTTTTCAGCTTTATTCATTTATTCATAGTGTCATTTGTTGTCCATTTGATTTATTTGAACTCTCTCTTCTGGTGTAGCTGGACAGGACTGCTCTCTGGGGTTTGTCTCTCAGGTTTTGGGGAAAGTCTGCATTCAAGGATACAGCTGTAAGTTTCATTTAATAATAATAATAATAATAATAGTAATTATAGGGCTTGCTAGGTCGCTCAGTGGTTAGCACTGTCACCTTACAGCAAGAAGGTGACTGGTTCGAGTCCCGGCTGGGCCAGTTGGCATTTCTGTGTGAAGTTTGCATGTTCTTCCTCTTTTGGCGTGGGTTTTCCCCACAGTCCAAACACATGCGCTATAAGGGAATTGGATTAACTAAATTGTTCTACGTGTATGAGTGCGTGTGTGTGTGAATGGGTGATTCCCAATACTGGGTTGCGGCTGGATGGGCATCTGCTGCGTAAAGCAATATATACCGGAATAGTTGGCGGTTCATTCCGCTGTGGCAACCTCTGAAATAGAGACTAAGCCGAAGGAAAATGAATGAATAATAATAATAATGACTCATTTAGTTGTTTATTTTTTATGTTTCTCTTGAGTTGTTTTGTTGATTCAAAATTTATATTAATAATTAATTAATAATTATATATAAATAAATTAAAATAAATAATATATAATATAAATTATTAATAATAATATATAAATAATTTCACCATTTTAGAACTGTCCCAAAGTTGTTTTCTTAGATTAGATCCAGTTTTAGCTTTGTTACTGACTAATCTAATGTATATGCAGAAATATATTATTGTAAAGCATCCTATAGAAAATATTAACTTAAAGACAGATCTGTAAGTTATGCTGAGCACTGTATATAAATAGCAGTAGTAATAATAATAATAATAATAATAATAATAATAATAATAATAATAATAATAATAAAGTAGTAATTGTTTCATTATAATATTTCTCCTGCACATGTTAACTGCTGTATTTTCTGCATGCAGCTCAGATGTTTGAGACTCTTGGCCCTCGTCTCTCCTCTGTGACCCGTGTGGATCCTCTATATCAGCGTGTGACACAGAAACTGCTGGAGAACGTTCCAGAAAGATGCACAGAGAGTGTGATCACAGGACTCATACGTAGCCTCAGCGGGTAAGAGAGTGTGTTTGTGTGGCTAAACACAGGTTTTTAACAGTAATACATTGATTAAAGACCGATGGTTCACCCAAAAACTTTAATTAGTAATCTTTTACTCACCTTAGTTTCAAACCTGCTTGACTTTCATTCTTCTGTTGAACACAAACGAAGATCTTTTGAAGAAAGCTGGCACCATTGACTTTCCATAGTATTTGTTTCATGGAAGTTGCCGGTTTCAGTTTTCTTCAAAATATCTTCTCAACTTAATAAAGAAACTCATAAAGGTTTGAAACACTTTACGGAGAGTAAATAATGAGTAAATGTTCATTTTTTGGGTGAACTGTCCCTTTAAGAGTGTCATTTAAAGTGTGCACATGTCTATATTGCGCTTCCATAATGTGCCTAAAATAATCAAACTTAATGCTTTTATTTTATTTTGTTTAGTTGTGTGTATCTGTTTAGGATACACTCTTTTCTCTCTTATGCACCAGGCACTTTGTCAGAAACACTTCTCTGTTTCTCTTTTATATATTTTTATACTTTGTACTTTTTTTCTACAGCCACGTAGTCTATATTGAACGTTTTTAAATATGTTATATTTGCATTTAATTTCTATTGCATAACTTGAACTCCTCCACCTGGGTTGGGGTTTTGTTCACGAGTGAGGGAAGGATGGAACGTCAGATTGACAGGCGGATTGGTGCAGCGGCAGAAGTAATGCGGTCGATGTACCGGTCCGTTGTGGTAAAGAAGGAGCTGAGCCGAAAGGCAAAGCTCTCGATTTACCGGTCAATCTACGTTCCTACTCTCACCTATGGTCATGAGCTTTGGGTCATGACCGAAAGGACAAGATCTCGGATACAGGCGGCCGAAATGAGTTTCCTTCGCAGGGTGGCAGGGCGCACCCTTATAGATAGGGTGAGGAGCTCTGTCACCCGGGAGGAGCTCGGAGTAGAGCCGCTGCTCCTCCACATCGAGAGAAGTCAGCTGAGGTGGCTCGGGCATCTGTTTCGGATGCCTCCTGGACGCCTACCTAGGTAGGTGTTCCAGGCATGTCAAACCGGGAAGAGGCCTCGGGGAAGACCCAGGACACGCTGGAGAGACTATGTCTCTCGGCTGGCCTGGGAACGCCTCGGGATCCCCCCGGAGGAGCTGGAGGAAGTGTCTGGGGAGAGGGAAGTCTGGGGTTCTCTCCTAAGACTGCTGCCCCCGCGACCCGGCCCCGGATAAGTGGTTGAAAATGAATGAATTCTATTGCATAACATCTATTTCTCCATGATTTAGGTTCTATTGTTATTATTATTGTTATTGTAATTATTTTAAAGGTGCTGTATGTATGTTTTGGACTCTTCTAAAGCATAAAAATAGCATAATATGTTTGCAGCTATTTAAGAAACAGCTAAGTGAACATTCTTGTTTATCTGAAAAACAATGCTAAAGTCAGATATTCTGCTTTGACAATGTGCGTTACGTGCCGGAGCGGCTGTCTTTGCTTTGGTCATTTAATCTGCCCGCTGCTGCTTTAGGCAATTATATTTCAGCACCCCGGGTTGCCTTGGTGGAAAACAGCGTATTTCATTCATTCATTCATAAAGGCTCTCAAATTATGTGTTCGTGATCGAAATGCGACCTCCGGTGGACAGTAGCAGACTCCGAAATGAGACACAGATACAGAGTTCCACATGAGGTGGTAATTAAGTAGCAAATAATATGAATATAACGAGCGTAAACATTAGATGAGCAGGTTACATTGTAACCTCGTGTCCTAACAACACGCTACGTGACGAGATTTGCAGTGATAAGTAATTTGGCTGTTTGCACCAGACGAGAAACGACAGAACTGTAAATACAGCCATTCAGAAGCACAGAATATGCACTCACTGCACTCCAACAAAATTGTAAGGTTTACAATAGTCAGGCACGCTGTTGATGTCTTCAATCTGGCAACCTGCACTTGCCTGTGTTTTGAACCAGAGGTGCAATACCTAGTTCAACCACTGGGTGTCAAACTTTCTGCACCTTTAAGGTCACGAGTGGTTGTGTAAGCGTTTCACTGCATATACTGTGTATGACTCTGTATGTGACCAATAGAATTTGATTGTACATTTGTTATTTAAAAAAATATCTTTTTAATTATGCAAACAGATATGCCTTTTAGAGGTGATTTGAGTGAACTAATACAATTGCCATTTTTTGAATGAACTATCCCTTTAACATGAGTGTGTGTTTCAGGGCGGCTGCTGTGTCCAGGCTGATGGGAAACCTGGTGCTGACCAATAAGAAAGCTCAGTTTGTTCTCACTCATAAACTGTTATTGCAGCAGTACCAACATCCAGTGAGTGGAACAATAAACACCCCTTTATTATAAACCTCTTTATAACTTATTATTATGCACCTCTTTATTACTGAGCCTATTAATAGGGAAAAAAAGGGATAGTTCACCCAAAAATGAAAGTGTACTCATTACTCATTTACTCTCCCTCAAGTGGTTACAAACTATATGAGTTTCTTCCTTCTGTTGAACACAAAAGTAGATCTTTTGAAGAAAGCTGAAAACCGTTGACGTCCGTAGTAGGATAAACAAATACTATGGAAGTCAATGGTTACCGCTTACCAACATTTTTCAAAATATCTTCTGGTGTCTTCAACAGAAGGAAGAAACTCATTAAGGTTTGACGCGAGTAAAGGATGACAGAATGTTCATCTTCGGGTGAACGATCCCTTTAAAAGTACCTTAAAGTACAATGTAAATATCATTGTATATAAATGTGATGGATTAATTAGCATGACATTAATTATTTGCTTAATTGTTTCATATTCATCGTGCCTCTCCCATTCTCTTGTTTTAACCCAGACTCGCTTGTTAAAGTCTGTTCTTGGTTATTTGGCAGTGGATTCAGAGCGTCGCCCGCTGCTTAAACAGGTGATCATATACACTGCTTGGCTCTGCAGTTGCTGTATTAAGCTGTTTGATTATGAAGAACAAATGTGAGCCTGGAATATAAAACCAGACATAAGGGAAGAAAATAAGTGAAATAAATAAGCTTTTCACGGATTTATGGGATGTTAGGAATGGATGAGATCTGCAATCTGGGGGTTAAAAAAATCTAAATAATGAGAAAATTGCCTTTTAAAGTTTGCCAAATTTTTAGCAATGAATGTTACTACTCAAATTTCTATTTAGATATGTTTACTGTAGTAAATATACAGAATATATTCATGGAAAATGATCTATACTTAATTACTTATTATTCTGTATTATTTTAATTACATATAATACATTCATTTATTACTTTTCCTTTGGCTTAGTCCCTTATTTATCAGGGGTTGCCACAGCGGAGTGAACCGCCAACTATTCCAGCTTATGTTTTACGCAGTGGATGCTCTTCCAGCTGCAACCCAGTACTGAGAAACACCCATACACTCTCGCATTCACACACATACACTATGGACAATTTAGCTTACCCAATTCCCCTATAGTGCATGTGTTTGGACTGTGGGGGAAACCGGAGCACCCGGAGGAAACCCACGCCAACACATGCAAACTCCACTTAGAAATGTCCACTGGCCTAGCCGGGACTCGAACCAGCGACCTTCTTGCTGTGAGGTGACAGTGCTAACCACTGAGCCACTGTGTCACCCAAAATTCACAATTTTGACTCGTACAATGTATTTTTGACTATTCCAACAAACATACCTATGCAGATTGGTTTTGTGGTCCAGGCTAACAAGTGCATTTCTTAAAGGCACAGTTCACCCAAAAATGAAATTTCTGTCATTGTTTACTCACTCTTTACACAAAATAAGATATCCTGAATAAACTGGTAACCATTGACTTCCATAGTATTTTTTTTGCCTACTATGGAAGTCAATGGTTACCGGCTTTCAGCATTCTTCAAAATATCTTCTTTTTGTGTTCATCAGAAGAATAGAACTCTTGAACCACTTGAGGGTGAGTAAATAGTTAGTACGTTTTCATTTTTGGGTGTACTATCCCTTTAAGAGATGATGTAATTGGTGTGTGTAGGTCCTTCGGAGCGTGTGTCAGGTGTGGTGTAACAGCAGTGCGGTCAAACACACGTGTGTCGAACAGCAGCTGTACGTCAGTAAAGCTTTACTACTGTGTGTGGCTTTACTCCACGATTCTGAAATACAAGAATTACGGCAAGGTAACAAACACACATTCTCACATAAAGTTCTGTGCACTTGCTGAACATAACTGAAGTAGTGGTTTTAGTAGACCTTTAAAGGGATAGTTCACCCAAAAATTTAAATGCCATCATTTACCATCCCTTTATTTGTTCGAAACCTGTTTGACTTTCCGTTGAAGACAAAAGAAGATATTTTGAAGAATGTTGGAAACCGGTAACCATTGACTTCCATAGTATTTGTTTTTCCTACTTAAAATTATAGTTTGCCCAAAAATGAAAATTCTCGCATTTACCCTGTTCTGTTGAACATAAAAGAAGATATATTGAACAATGTTGGAAACCGGTAACCATTGACTTCTATAGTATTTGTTTTTTCTATTATGGAAGTCAATGGTTACTGGTTTTCAGCTTTCTTCAAAATATCTTCTTTTGAATTCAACAGAAGAAAGAAACTCAAACAGGTTTGAAACCACTTGACGGAGAGTAAATAGTGAGTACATTTTAATTTTTGGGTGAACTATCACTTTAAATATGTAATAATAATGCCTTTATCAGTGCTTAGAATATTATTAAATATATTGTATGCCTTAATATGTGGAAAAAGCCCACCACTACTTCAAGTATGTCTTTAATAGACCATTAAAGGGATAGTTCACCCAAAAATAAAAATTCTCGCATTTACACAGTTGTGTTGAATATAAAAGAAGATATTTTGAACAATGTTGGAAACCGGTACCCATTGACTTCCATAGTATTTGTTTTTTAACTATTGACGTCAATGGTTCAAAAATAAAAATTCTCGCATTTACCCTTCCCTCATTTGTTCTACACCTGTTTGAGTTTCTTTATTCTGTTGAACATAAAAGAAGATATTTTGAAGAATGTTGGAAACCGGTAACGATTAACCTACTATGGAAGTCAATGTAATGCCCTTATCAATATTATAGAATATTGTTCAATATTATGCGTGCCTTAAAATGTGAAGAAGCCAAACATACTTTAAGTAGTGGCTTCAGTAGACTTTTAAAGGGATAGTTCACTCCACAATTAAAATTCTGTCATGACTTATTTATCATCCGCCACTTGTTTAAAACATGTTTGAGTTTCTTTCTTCTGTTGAACACAAAAGAAGATATACTGAGGAATGTTGGAAATAACCACTAATTACTTCCATAGTATTTTTAGTTTTTTTGGTCTATGGATGCTAATAGTTACCGGTTTCCATCATTCTTTCAGATATCTTTAGTGTTCAATAGAAACTCATAAATGTTTTGAACCACATGAGAATGAGTAACTCATGAATTATTTTGAGTTTTTTGGGGAAACTATCCCAATAACTGATTCTTCATACTATTTAAATGAGGTTTGTTTTACAGAGATGCTGCAGTGCATGCTGGGAGGAGTTCAGTGTCGTCTTGACAGCAATGTAGAGCGTATTCGACGGATGGGTATGGTGGTGGGCGAGTGTCTCAGTCATAGATTAGACACACCTGGATCACAATTAAAATTTCAGGTGAGTAATTTGGATACTTAAAGGCACAGTGCACCCAAAACTGAAATTCTGTCATCATTTACTCACCCTTCACTTGTTCCAAACCTGTTTGAGTTTCTCTATTCTGTTGAACACAGAGGAAGATATTTTGAAGAATGTTGGAAACCGGTAACCATTGACTTCTATAGTGTTAGGGTTTGGGTGGGTGTAGATGTTCATTCATTCATTCATTTTCTTTTCGGCTTAGTCCCTTTATTAATCTGGGGTCGCCACAGCGGAATGAACCGCCAACTTATCCAGCACGTTTTTTTATCCAGCAACCCATCACTGGGAAACATCCATACACACTCATTCACACACATACACTACGGACTATTTAGCTTACCCAATTCACCTATAGCACATGTGTTTGGACTTGTGGGGGAAACCGGAGCACCTGGAGGAAACCCACGCGAACACAGGGAGAACATGCAAACTCCACACAGAAACATCAACGGCAAATGGATCAACGGCAACGGCAAATGGATCAACGATTTTTTTCACGCCACCTCATACTTCAGTTTCTCATCAAATCTTCTGACCAATCAAACGCTCTCTAGTATCTGACATGCCTCGTCCCCTTTTTCCCCATTTGCTTTTCATTTGATGCTCTCGAGCTCAACCACTCACGCTGGCAGAGCTGTGATAAAAACAAAACACTATTGGCTGTTTTTTAAAAAGGGGAGGAGCTACTCTGTCCTGCCCGCTTCATTTTTCAGTTGTGATTACGTCAAACATTGAAGGAAAGAATGCACATTTCAGAGCACTTCAAGAGAGAGCAGTGCGGTCGCATACATATAAAGTCCTTTAACGCACAACAAGCTGTTGATTATTCCTTACATAACAGATGAAAATATGTCAAAATACCCAGCTTAGTGAGTATCACATACAGTTGGTTATACCCTAAGTGAACACAAACAGTTAACTAAGAGAATGCATGTGTATTATTATATTGTATTCATGCATTGTGTGTTAAAAAGACTGAAGAATATAGCTGAAGCTGTCTGTCAGTGTTATATTATAACAAAATGCTGAATCACTGTTTTTGTGTGTCAGTATGAGGCAGATGAGGAGATCGGCGAGCTGAAGTCATTAATGGAGTCTCTGTCTTTTAAAGATGATGAGGAAGAACAGCCTGATACACCCAACAGGTAAAATTACATCAGATTTTATAATAATAACAATAAAACTATAAAAGGCAGCATGCAACACAATGTTTTTGGTAATGTTATGTCACTAATTTCACTTTCAATTAGGTGTGTAAGCTTAGCTTTTGCAGCATATATTGTATTATACGCTCACCGGCCACTTTATTAGGTACACCTGTTCAACTGCTCGTTAAGGCAAATTTCTAATCAGCCAATCACACGGCAGCAACTCAATGCATTTAGGCATGTAGACGTGGTCAAGACGATCTGCTGCAGTTCAAACCGAGCATCAGAATGGGGAAGAAAGGTGATTTAAGTGACTTTGAATGTGGCATGGTTGTTGGTGCCAGACGGGCTAGTCTAAGTATTTCAGAAACTGCTGATCTGCTGGGATTTTCACGCACAACCATCTCTAGGGTTTACAGAGAATGGTCCTAAAAAGTGAAAATATCCAGTGAGCGGCAGTTCTGTGGGCGCAAATGCCTCATTGATGGCAGAGGTCAGAGGAGAATGGCCAGACTGTTTCCAGCTGATAGAAAGACAACAGGAACTCAAATAACCACTCGTTATATAAACTCGTTAATAAACTCGTTACAACCGAGGTCTGCAGAAGAGCATCTCTGAACACACAACACTTCCAACCTTGAGGCGGATGGGCTACAGCAGCAGAAGACCACACCGGGTGCCACTCCTGTCAGCTAAGAACAGGAAACTGAGGCTACAATCCGCACAGGCTCACCATAATTGGACAATAGAAGATTGGAGAAACGTTGCCTGGTCTGATGAGTCACGATTTCTGCTACGACATTCGGATGGTAGGGTCAGAATTTGGCTTCAACAACATGAAAGCATGGATCCATCCAGCCTTGTATCAACGGTCCAGGCTGCTGGTGGTGGTGTAATGGTGTGGGGGATATTTCCTTGGCACACTTTGGGCCCATTTGTATCAATTGAGCATCGTGTCAATGCCTCAGCCTACCTGAGTATTGTTGCTGACCATGTCCATCCCTTTATGACCACAGTGTACAGGACATTGGCCATGTCATGAAGGGCAAATCATCTCAGACTGGTTTCTTCAACATGACAATGAGTTCACTGTACTCACCAGTCTTGAACTGTGGCCTCCACAGTCACCAGATCTCAATCCAATAAAGCACCTTTGGGATGTGGTGGAACGAGAGATTTGCATGATGGATGTGCAGCCGACAAAATTGCAGCAACTGCATGATGCTATCATGTCAATATGGACCAAAATCTCTGAGGAATATTTCCAGTACCTTGTTGAATCTCTACCACGAAGGATTAAGGCAGTCCTGAAGGCAAAAGGGGTCCAACCCGGTACTAGTAAGGTGTACCTAATAAAGTGTATTTTGAATATAGTATAATATTTTGAATTAAACTCTCATATTATGCCTTATTTTTTGTAAAATATACTATTACATGACTTTTATTTTGCTAGTCTTCAGCCAGAGCCCAAAGTTGAGGCTTCAGTGTCGTCACAGTCAGTGGCATCAGATCCTGGTAACGGCAATGAATCTGAACTGGACAGGTATATCTAACATAAACGCAGATGAGAAATGTACAGTGATGTTGCTCGCTATTAGCATTTATCTGGAAATGATTTTATTCTTTATTCTTCTGTAAGTGATGATGATCTGACTCCGTACGACATGTCAGCAGATCAGGAGAAGAAGAAATCAGCGGCGCCGCATTATGTCAGAGACTGTCTGGAAGGTGATCTGCAATAGTTTTCGCTAGCAATAAAACTCCCCTGAGCAAAACCTGTCCAGGTTCAGTCTTCATTGTATTGGCCGTATGTTTTATTTGCAGGTTTAATGTCGTCTGATGATGCTGAAAGGTTTGAACTCAGTCTGCAAGTAGCAGAAACTCTTCTCAGAAAGAACGTGAAGGCCACACAAGAGGTCAGAGGTCATCCCAGCAGAATTTCAATGACTAAAAAAATCATATAAACTCAGTACTCATTGGTTTGTACTGATTGGTTTTAGGTCAGCGTTCAGTTTAGTAAAGTGCTGCTCCATCTAGAGGACAGATACAACACTGCGCTCTTCCTCTCGCTGCGGCAGAATGCCATGGTGGCCCTCACCGTTACTGACATAAACCCGGTAAAACTGCATATCAAAGCATTAGATAACATGCATAAAACATCCGATTTTAGACACACTCAGATCTGCGCAGAATCTTACGAAATGATCTTTGTTTCCTCTGTAGGTCGTAGATTATTGGACGACAGAGTTTTATGCTCTCAACTACAGCTTGAGGCAGAGATTGGACATTCTGGAGGTCAGGATCATATCAAAATGAATGGTTTTCCTGTTTTTAGCATGTTGGTATTATGCTTTTAGCTTGAATTAAAATATTGCTAGCATGAATTAGCATATTTGCTAACCTATTTTTAGCACGTTAGCATAATGCTATAATTTTTGTTAGGATTAATTAGCATGTTTAGTAGAATTTACGATTGGTGGTATGCTTCTAGCTTGAATTATAGTGTTGCTAGCATATTTGTTAACCTAGCACATGTTAGCATAG
>CAIGQW010054880.1:984798-998646 GCA_903798125.1 Danio choprae
CACACACACACACACACACACACACACACACACACACACACACACACTACGGCCAATTTTGTTTTACGCAATTTACCTATAACGCATGTCTTTTCGTGGGACTGTGGGGGAAACCATAGCACCCGTAGGAAACCCACATGAACATGCAAACTCCACACAGAAATGCCAACTGGCCCAGTCGGGACTCGAACCAGTGACCTTCTTGCTGTGAGGCGTCAGTGTTAACCACTGAGCCACCGTGCCACCCACACAAATGACACTTTAAAATATAATCAAAATAAAAACAATTGTTTTGATTTGCAATAATATCTCATTGATTTAATTTGACGTTTAATCTAATAAATTTGGCTTGGTGAAAGTTAAACTATGCTACAGTCTGCGTTCCACAAGGTTGCTACACTGTATGTGAACTTCTTTTTCTTAGTTGCTTTATTAGGAAATGTAGCCTAAGCCTCCTCCTGTGTGTCTTATATGTCTGTAGGGATGTAGTGATGCTGGCCCGTGCTGCTGTTAGCGGAGATGAAAATGCTCTGGACATGTTTAACTGGAAGAAGAGCAGTAAAGGAGCAGCGTTTGCTCTGGGATCTCAAGAAGGACTGGCCTTTTACATCAGCACAGCAGATGGTGAGAGACGGTTTACTGATGACCTTCAGTAGCTCTGGGTTCGTTCACACTGTGCATGTGTGTGTTTTAGGGAGTGTGTACAGTGTGGATGAGCAGGTGAAGAGTGTGCCTTTGCTGTCGGTTGATAGCGCCGTACATAAGATGTGGTACTCCAAGAGAAGATCCGCTCTCGCTGTGGTTACAGACTCACTGCTGCTTTCACAGTTCAGTCTCGGACCAGAAGGCTTTGCTCAGGAGATCAGTAAGGTAACAGCCAATCAGAAAACATCTTGCATGACAGGGCTTTAATAAAAAACAGCCAATCAGTTTTAATGTTTTGCCGTGTTTTATTGACATTTCTTGTATTGTTGGATCATTTGTTTTTATTGGTGTAAAGCACTTTGGTCAACCTTGGTTTAGTAAGTAAAATAAAGGTTTATTAATTGATTGAATGAATCAGATTTCCAAATATGTGTGTGCAGGTGAAGCTGAGTGGCAGAGGTGGGCAGAATGCAGACGTTGTGTGGACAGAAAGCGGTTTGCTCATCACAGCATCAGGAGAACTACACATCAGGTTTTAGTCTGCTAGTTTTACTACGTATATAATAGTAGTTTGTGTTCTGATGCTTGTGTGTGTGTGTAGGTTGTGGGATGTGGAGCTGGATGATCATTACGCTCTATCACTGGATGAATCTCTGGGCTTTGAGAAAGGAGAACTGCTCAACTGTGTGTCTTTTTGCACTTCTAAACGTAAGACTTGCACACCAATTTACACACTTTTAAACTACTGTTTATAGCTGTGTCTCATTTCAGAGGCTGCATCCTCCAAAGGATGCATACTTTAAAGGTTAGTCCTTCGAAATCCACACAAGCCAAACAGAGCATTTTGAAATGAGAGGATCTAGTCTACAGAGGGCAGATCTCGTCACCTACACAGCGGTAACATAATTTGTAATGACTTTTTTTTCAAAGTGATTTTAAAACTTATTTTAAGCGATCTGAAGACAAAGCAAGGTTTACAGAAGCTAGAAATATATTTCCTTTGATCCATACATGTACACATAAGAATGTAAACTGTGTATAACATCACTTTTTAGCAAGACATGTCATACTCTTTTTATTTATTAACATGTGTTTAGATATTCAAGTAAAATAAACCTAATTCATACATTAAATCCGGAGTTTTCTTTTAAAAACGTCCTGCCGTTATCAGCGCGCAATGAATCTTGGGATGTTCGAGGCCGCAAAGGATCCACCGGTTGTGTCCTTTATTACCTAAGAAACGAAAGACACATTTAGAGGCTGCATTTGAAGGAGCCTTCAATTTTTTTTGAAATGAGACAGCCTTCGTCGCGCCGCGATGACGCAGCGCCCTTCGAATGCATCTTTCAGGGGAAATGAGACAGCTTATCTGTATTTGTTTTTAAAAATGTATAGCTATTTTTTGGAAGAATGCAAGAGAAAAATACTACTGCTGAATGTATAATGGTAGTTTCATATTTAATAGAATAATAATTCCTTATAAACTGGTAATAGATGATAGTGCTAGCAAAGCCAAGGTCATCGGTGTGATTCCCAAATCAATGCATGTATTAAAGAAATACACATTTTTTAGATTGCAAACCAATCTTTGTACTTCTCATACAAACATCTGTCAAATGTAAGTGTGATTTTTCTACATCAGGGCCTAAATGTACATTTTATTTACCCCAAATTTTGGTAACACTTTACAGTTAGGGGTCTTTTGTCATTAAATCATTAATTGAAATTAACTAATCATGAGCACTTTATTTTTACTGCATTGTTGGCGACACGGTGGCTCAGTGGTTAGCACTGTCGCCCTTACAACTGGGTCAGTCGGCGTTTCTGTGTGGAGTTTGCATGTTCTCCCGGTGTTGGCGTGGCGTGGGTTTCCTCCAGGTGCTCCGGTTTCCCCACAGTCCAAAAACATGCGCTACAGGACTTCTTGTAGTGTTAGAATTAACCAACATTGATTCACAGACTCGCATTTGGTGCTTTGCGAGTGAGAACTGTATTATATATGTGTGTTTTAGTTCAGAACTCATCGGGATGTGTTTTGATTTGCAGAAGTTCTTGCAGCAGGCACCAGCAGGGGTCGAGTTGCTCTGTGGCACATGCTGACAGTGAGCGATCAAAAAGGAGACTCCAAAACACAGTGGAAACTCCAGACACCAGCGGAAGTGGAAGGAAACGTCTCACAGCTACAGGTGAGAAGAATCTACGGTGGCCAAGAGAGCTCAAACACACTGCAAGTTAAGAAAACATGTGCAAATAGAAAAACAGTAACAAATTGAGAAAACACCTACATATGTTTGACCAGACGCGTGCCCACACAAATTCTCACCACACATGCAAATACAGAAACACACTGCAAATAAGGCAGACCACAGCGGAAATGTATCTGGGACCCCAAAAAGTGGAAAAAAAAGTCTACTAATCTCCTGCTCGTATGGAGATGTTCATGTTTCTGTGTCTTACAATAAGGATTTACTTTAAGCATCTTTATTAAGGTCATTTTTATTTGTTTAATTCTTAGCAAACAATATAAAATTAGCTTTTAGGACCTGTTAGCAAGGCTTACAGTCGTCTGTTGTAGTTACAGTAGTCTGACATTCTTGTTCTCTAATTTACACAGTTGTTTACCATTTATTTGAATATTTGTCAGATTATTAGGGCTAAAAATATACAAGCACAGGGTTCTCATGGGTCATGAAATTTCTGGAATATCATGGAATTTTAAAAGGTGTATTCCAGACATTAAGAGTCAGGGAATGATATATATTTTTTTCTCCAAGTCATGGAATATAATAGATTTTTGTTTCTCATTTTACATTTTACTTCACATTTATCAAGACTTTCTATATCGTGTTTTTTATCACATTGTTTCACATGTTTAGCCTATTGTTACGGTTTGTCTAGGATGTTAAAAACTCTGAGATCTCCGACTACTCTGACTCTAAACAGGAACCAGCAGGGTTTGTCACTTTTTTGGGGTCTCCTGACACATTTCCGTTAGTGTCTGTGCTATTTGCAGTGCGTTTCTTTCTATGTGTTGTGAGAATTTGCATGCACATGTGTTTTCTTGATTCGTTAGTTTGTCTATTTACATGAGTTTTTCTTAAAGGGATAGTTCACCCAAAAATGTCCTGTTAGTTTACTCACCCAAGGGTCATCCAAGATGTGGGTGTTTTTTTCTTCAGTAGAACATTAAAGAAGATTTTCAGCTGAGTCCGAGGCTCCTGGTAATGACACACCAAGGTCTTGTGAAGCAAAACGATTGGTCCGTGTAAGAAATTAAACATTGTTTACAATATTATTAGCTTTAATCCACTGTCAAACAGATATCGGTGCATGTGCGATGTCACTGCAGCTAAAAATCTTCTTTAATGTTCTACTGAATAAAAAAAAAGACACCCACATCTTGAATGCCCTGTGGGTGAGTAAATAAAGAGGAAATTCTTATTTTTGGGTGAACTATACCTTTAACTTGCAGCCCGTTTGAGCTCTCTTCGCCACCTTAATAATCAGGATTTGTTCAGGGAGGAATATTAACATTAATGTCTGACATACTATCAGTTAGCACTGATAATAATGTTGATTTCTTGCTCAGTTTGTTGAAATGTTTGTGTTTGTGTGTCTGCAGTGGGGTTCCAGCTCTCATCTGTTGGCCGTGTGCAGCAGCAGTAGTGTGGTGATCCTGTCGGAGCATGTGATGTGTTCTCATTACAGCCAGCAGATGGCAGCAGTGCAGCTCACGCCGACACAGCTCAGCCTGGCCAACTTCACCAGCAACACACACATCACCTTCAACACAGACACACACATCAGAGCCGTGCAGCTCACCAAGGCAAGACACGCTTCATGCGGTGCGGTCACTAAGCACCATTTACCACAGTGTTTTATTATTGTTGTTTTAAATCATTCTGCAAATAGTGCAGCGTCGTTCACTATATGATATGATGAAGGTAGAGATATTTTCATATTCCAGAAATTAACTGTGAATAATAAATGATATATACATGCATAAATGTCTATATCTGTATATCTACATTTAAAAAATGATATATTATAAATGATTTCTTATATAATATTAGCAGATTGTGCGTGTATCTATGTCTATTTATTTATTTATTCATTCATTTTAGTTTTTTACAATTTATTTTTAAATGTTCTTGCTTTACGAAACAAAATGTGATTTCTTTTTTTCTACATCATTTGTTCTGTTTGGATAGAATATGGTAGCGGTGTGGAATGGGAAAATGATCACCGTTTATGAGCCATCGGGACAAACGTTACACAGCACAGGTACCATAAACTCCAGTAAACAGAATAATGATACAACATGACCACACTAAATCTGAACCAACTTACATCTCAGTCTTTTTTATTTTCTTTTTTTCATGACAATTCTGTTGTTTTTATTATCAGGCTCATTCCAGTGTGAGTCTCCGGCTCTTGCGGTATATGAAGAAAACATTTATACTGTAGAACCAAACCGTGTCCAGATCCGCACACCACAGGTATGCAAACACACATACACATTGACCTATATATCTAAAGAAACACATCCACACTCTAATGGAAAACATGCAGTGATTGAGTGTGTGTGTGTGTGTGTTGTGTGTTGTGTGTGTTGTGTGTGTGTGTGTGTGCAGGGCACCGTGAAGCAGTTGTTGGTGTTTTCTGAAGTGGAAGGAAACCCGACTCTGCTGAGTGTGTGTGGATCTTACCTGGCTGTGGGAACAGATACGTGTCACGTCAGAGTCTTTGACCTGACTCGCAGGTAAACACGCACTCACTCTGTTAAACACAAACATGTGTAAATGAATATGTGTGTGTAATGTGCGTGTTTGTGTGCACAGGGAGGCCAAACCCCTGGGTGTCACAAAGAACCTCTCTGAGCTGATTTCTGACCTGGGTGCTCTGAGATCAGTCAAATGCAACGCCAGCGGAAGCCAGATCAGCGTCCTCATTACACAGGTGCAAAAACAAATCAATTCTTTCTTGAAGTCTTTATGCAGTTTTTCACTAATGATTAGGATTATTAAAACAAAACTTCAGATATTAAGGAGGACAATTTAAATGGTCATGTTAGTCTAAATTATGACTTGACTGAATAATAAAAAGTGTCTTTTTTTGATGAAAGTTATATTTGGGTTTAAAATAAATTGAAAAATAATATTAAACGGCATTACAAAAAAATTACTGAAGCAGTTATTGTATACACTGTGTTCTTTTGAAAGTAGGTTGTGCTTTTTGAAACTTGCATTACTGAGAAAAAAACACAGAGATAAGCATTGGTGTATAAGTCTCATTATTACATTTAATTCAGAATTCATATAAAACAAATCCTTCAGATGTAACCGTATTCATAATTTGAGAAAGAAAGGAAAAAATAGATATAAATGATTGAAATTATAGTGTTTGTCACCATAAACAAATTATTATGTTAATGAATTCTTCTTTAAATTTACACATGAGAAACGTTATGTCAGTATTGCTTTTATTGTTATTGTGATTGCTTTGATAATCACATTTGATGGTATAACAATAATACATTTCTTTTATTTTCATAATTTGTCACGAAGATGCTTTTGTTTTGTTTTTATAATTATTTTTTTTAGGGGTTTTTCACCTTTAATTTGGATAGGACAGTGGAGGTTACAGAAAGGAAAGTATTGTGAGCAGAGAGAGGGGAAGGTTCGGCAAAGGACCTCGAGCCGGGAATCGAACACTGCTCGCCGTGAGCACTAGGGTGCTATATGTTAGCGACTTAACCACTAGGCTATTGGCGCTGACACGAAGATGCTTTTGTAAATTTTATATAATTCATTCAATTTCTTTCGGCTTAGTCCCTTTATTAATCTGGGGTCGCCACAGCGGAATGAACCGCCAACTATTCCAGCATATTTTTTATGCAGCGGATGCCCTTCCAGCTGCAACCCAGTACGGGGAAACACCCATACACTCTCGCATTCACACACACACACTCATACACTACGGCCAATTTAGTTTTTTTCAATTCACCTGTACTTCATGTCTTTAGACTGTGGGGGAAACCGGAGCCCCTGCAAACATGCAAACTCCACACAGAAATGCCAACTGGCCCAGCCGGGACTCGAACCAGTGATCTTGCTGTGAGGCGACAGTGCTAACAAATGAGCCAACGTGGCACCCCAATTTATATATAATATAATGTAAATTTATAAAAGCATTTTCATGACAGATTGTGAAAATAAAAGAGCAAATAAAATAAATCTATTATTATTGTACCATCAAATGTGATTATTATTATACATACATAAAACTGTGACTGTCAGAGCAGCTCTGGAGATTGTATTTTGTGAATTTTAGATAAACGGGCGGCCAGATAACAAGGTGTATTTTTATGACATCGAGCTGGACACATTGTCTTACTTTGACTTCTTCACTGGGAGGCCAGAGAGCAGCCCTGAACAGTCTGAGGACAGTCAGAGGTACAGCCAGATGACCAGTGTTTGTTTGTGTGAACTTACAATAACAGAAATAACCCAGATACACTAAGACGAGCTAAATTTCATTGTGGAAAATGTTTTTTGAATTGCAGAAGTCGTTGTGAAGAGGAGCTGGCTGCTCGATGCCCTGTTTCTCAGTTCTGGGATGAGAATGAGCCTCGTCTGTTTGTGTGTGAAACAGTGTCTGTGAACTCTGACCTCCATGGCAGCAGGGAAAGACAAACAGAGAAGGTAAAGTACCACATCAAATGAACTTCAGCTTTATTTCTTTACTGTATATACAGTTGAAGTCAGAATTATTAGCCCTCCTGAATTATAAGCCCCCCTGTATAATTTTTCCCCAACTTCTGTTTAATGAAAAAGAAAAAAATTTCAACACATTTCTAAACATAATAGTTTTAATAACTAATTTCTAATAACTAATTTCTATTATCTTTGCCAAAATGACAGTACATAATATTTGACTAGATGTTTTTTAAGATACTAGTATTCAGCTTAAAGTGACATTTAAAGGCTTAACTAGGTTAATTAGGTTAAAGTTTGGGTAATTAGGCAAGTCATTGTATAACAGTGGTTTGTTTTGTAGACAATAAAAAACAAATATTGCTTAAGGGGGCGAATAATATTGACCTTTAAATGGTTTAAAAAAAAATTCAAAACTGCTTTTATTCTAGCCGAAATAAACCAAATAAGACTTTCTCCAGAAGAAAAAATATTATAGGAAATACTGTAAAAAATTCCTGAATCTGTTAAACATCATTTGGGAAATATTTGAAAAAGGAAAAAAAAATTCACAAGAGGGCAAATAATTTTTTATGCAGTAATGCAGGGTATGGGAGAGGAGCTAAATAATTCACATAAGGCTACATTAGCATATTTTTAAAGGTCAAATCTCATTTAAAAATCACTTAAAATTAAAATGAGTTTGTTTATAGACTTTATTGTTTGGTTTCCGTACCAAGTCAAAAAAATAAGTGCAACATTTTTCATTCATTTTTCAAACATTTTTATTCATTATATCTTGAGACGGAGCTTTCTCTTGTGCCGCTAAGAGGATACGGAATGCACTTCATTTTCATTTCGGCTTAGTCCCTTTATTAATCTGGGGTCGCCACAGCGGAATGAACCGCCAACTTATCCAGCATATGTTTTACGCAGCGGATGCCCTTCCAGCTGCAACCAATCTCTGGGAAACAACCATACACACCCATTCACACTCATACACTACGGACAATTTAGCTTACCCAATTCACCTATACCGCATGTCTTTGGACTTGTGGGGGAAACCAGAGCACCCGGAGGAAACCCACGCCAACACAGGGAGAACATGCAAACTCCACACAGAAACGCCAACTGACCCAGCCGAGGCTCGAACCAGCGATCAGCGACCTTCTTGCTGTGAGGCGAACGTGCTACCCACTGCGCCACTGTGAGGCCCTGTAAATTAAATGTCTAACATAACATATAAAGTTCAAAACAACAACAGATAACATAAGATCAAATTCCAAAATAAACAAAAAGTATAAAAATGGTGGGTAAGCGAAAGGAAGTCGATCCTCCAAAGCAGTCTCGAACACTTCTTTCCAGCTCTTTAAATAAGTCATCAAATTAGCCAAGAAAAAGAAAGCAAAACCCAGGAAACAGAACGAACCAATCACAAACCCTTAACACTGTATATTGGTTTTTATTATCTCATTTTATCTTTTTTGTAGCTCTTTGGCTAGTGATAAAAGCGCCTCATAAATAAAATTCATTATTATTATTATCTTGTGTGTCAAAACAGACCTGAATGCGGTTAAAAAACCGAAGTATATATAAAGTGTTTTTGTTTTTCTTGGCAGGAGGATGTGATGGTGGTGACGTTCTTTGTGACGCAGGAACACGGTCTCCTCCTGCAGGACTCACAGCCTAAACCTGCAGCACTGCTCTGTCTGCTGGCTCTGGATACACCGTACTACTATTATATCTGCAAGGTACAAAACACACACAAAAAAGCTGTTTCTCTATGAGCAAGATCTTTATTTCTATAGAGGTTTTTACTATGCAGATCATGTCAAAGCAGCTTAACATAGATAAAGAAAAAATGAGAGTAAAAGCCATAGTATTTCACATTGAGGAACATTCCAGCAATTCATGCAGGCAGGAGAGTAGTGTAGAATGCTGGTGCAGTTCTAGTAAATTGAGACTGCTTCATTTCAATGTAGTATAAATGTCACTGTTAATAGGGATGCACCCAAATGAAAATTCTTGGCGAAACCGAAAAAGAGGAAAGCAAGGCCGAAAACCGTAACACGAAATAAATTATGCCAATTATTTGCAACATTGCATTTATGGCTATGACTGTGTACTAACCTTACTATAATCAAGGCATTGCAATTACATAAATTAATATTAAAGTTCAAAAATAAAATAAAATGTTCATTTAGTTTATTTTGTGCTTACTATAGTTTACTAGAAACACCATCGTTTAACTCTAGTTCATTTTGTGGTTACTATGGTTTCACTAAAAATCTTTTTTGTAGCTATTGTAAAACTATAGTTCATTTTATGCTTATTATGGTTTACTACAAACACCATAGTAAAACTATAGTTCATTTTGTGGTTACAATGGTTTTACTACAGAAACCATATTTTAACTATGTGTACTATACTAAAGGGCCTCACAGTGGCGCAGTGGGTAGCACGTTCGCCTCACAGCAAGAAGGTCGCTGATCGCTGGTTCGAGCCTCGGCTGGGTCAGTTGGCGTTTCTGTGTGGAGTTTGCATGTTCTCCCTGTGTTGGCGTGGGTTTCCTCCGGGTGCTCCGGTTTCCCCCACAAGTCCAAAGACATGCGGTATAAGTGATTTGGGTAAGCTAAATTGTCCGTAGTGTATGAGTGTGAATGGGTGTGTATGGTTGTTTCCCAGAGATTGGTTGCAGCTGGAAGGGCATCCACTGCGTAAAACATATGCTGAATAAGTTGGCGGTTCATTCCGCTGTGGCGACCCCAGATTAATAAAGGGACTAAGCCGAAATGAAAATGAATGAATGAATGAATGAACTATACTAAAAACATGGCTAATTTTCGTAAGGATTAGTTCGACCTCAGGGTCGCGATGAAGTGCAGAGGATCCGAATTGATGGAATAGAAACACCAAGCGCTGTTCAGACAAGCACGTGCAGGCCGCGGTTTCTGTTTGCATCATCACAACATACAGTTTCGGCCGTGTTATTTCAGTGATAAAAATCTTTCGGCCGAAAACCGAAAATGGACTTTTGGGACATTTTCGGCCGAAGATTTTTGGTGGCCAAATATTTGTTGCATCCCTAGCTGTTAACTAAAGTTCAGTTTAGTTAAATTCAGGGGTCTCATTTATAAAACGTCCTAAAAGTAAAAACAAGGCAGAATAAATGAGAATTTATTTATTAATGATTATAAGCTCATAGGATGATGTAAAAGGTTTAAATTAATGCAGATTTTAAGTTAAATGTTTACTCATGAGTTTACTTACAGCTTTGCTCGTTCTCCGGTTAAGTTTGTTTTTTATAGATCACAACTTTTGCGTGGGAATTTACAAATTTATAGATGAGACCCCTCCTCAGTGTCATGGAAAATGACACTGCTGAAGGTACTGATCCATCGAAGAGCAGCTCCTCTCTAATTTACAGTCTTACTGCATATTTAATTTGGAGCCTGGATATGTTTTGGTGGTACAATTATTTATTTTGATATGTTGTCTATGAGGTTTATTGTTTGTTTATTCAGGACACAATTGAAAAAGAGATTACACATCTCAAGAGGTTTTGTTTTGGTAAAATAAAGGTTTAAATAAATTTTTAAATAAAAAAATCCACCTTCAGCTCTTTTTTTGAACAAATTAATTGAGTGAATGATTTAACGAATCACTCATTAAAGATGTAAAATAAGTCTCTGATGTCCCTAGAGTGACTGTGTCAGCATAGTGGCAGGTTCAAAAATAAGACTAACGTCCTATGATAGTGAGGGAGAGATCATCACTAATGGGCAGGGCTTTCCCCCTCTGATGACACGTACAAAGGGAGAATGTCAATCAAAGTGTTTCTGCAGGCTGTTTTTATCAAGTGTGATTATAAAAAATAGAATTTATACATACATTTTTATCTTTGGAAGCTGATTATATTCACACACACTGTGTTTAAACCCCTTATGAAAGTGATTTTTGCATAATAGGTCCCCTTTAAGACAGAGGCTTGCTGCCACCTACTGGCAGTTTAACTGTTATATTTATTGATAGATCCAAACCAACCAAGACCTGCACAAAAACACAAAGTATAGATTAATGATAAAATACAGCATAACTAGATTTGTAGTCAATATCGAACACCCCCTGTGAATCTGTATGCATCTCTTTCTCACCACTTCACATACTTCTGTTTTTTCTCCTTATTTCTTGCATGCATCATTTTATTTTTCCTCATTCTGGTTTTCTGATCATCCTGTCGCTGTAAAGCTCTTATTTCGAAGGGGAGGCATCGTTCTCCCTGATGTGAGTACATTCTCAATCATCCAGCGGCCATGTAGGAGAAGAATCATCTCTCTTTTTTTTCTGAATTTGTTTTAGGAGTGTTTATTATTAGTGGTTGAGTTTTAATAAAGTGTATCTCTGTGGTTTTAGCTAGGTGAGAGTGGAGATCAGGGGTCGGTGGTCTCCTCCAGCTCGCCCCAGGGGTCTTCAACTCCTCAGATGGTGGTGCAACGAGCTCTTCGAGACTTTGTGGGGCTGGAAAGCTGTGAGAAGCAGACCCGAGACGCCATGCTGAACTTCAGCTTCTACCTCACCATAGGAGACATGGATGAAGCCTTTAAAGCCATCAAGCTCATCAAGAGGTAAAAACACAAAACTCACCACATGTAAACGTGCATCTCTTCGTGTCAAAAGTGAAAAAAAGTTTTTGACTCCATTTAAATATGTGTTTTGCATTGTCTACTTGACGATTATCCCATTAAAAAAACTATAAAACGAGCATATATATATATATATATATATATATATATATATATATATATATATTACTAAAACTAAAAATTAAAAGTAAGCTGATGTGTTCTACTTCAAATCTGACATTTATCAATTAAACTAAGTAAAAAATATAGATAAAAAAGTAATATTCATTCATTCATTCATTTTCATTTCGGCTTAGTCCCTTTATTAATCTGGGGTCGCCACAGCGGAATGAACCGCCAACTTATCCAGCATATGTTTTACGCAGCGGATGCCCTTCCAGCTGCAACCCATCTCTGGAAAACATCCATACACACTCATTCACACTCAAACACTACGGACAATTTAGTCTACCCAATTCACCTGTACCGCATGTCTTTGGACTTGTGGGGGAAACCGGAGCACCCGGAGGAAACCCACGCCAACACAGGGAGAACATGCAAACTCCACACAGAAACGCCAACTGACCCAGTCGAGGCTCGAACCAGCGATCAGCGACCTTCTTGCTGTGAGGCGAACGTGCTACCCACTGCGCCACTGTGAGGCCCCAGCTGCAATCCATCTCTGGGAAACATCCATACACACCCATTCACACTCATACACTACGGACAATTTAGCTTACCCAATTCACCTATACCGCATGTCTTTGGACTTGTGGGGGAAACCGGAGCACCCGGAGGAAACCCACGCCAACACAGGGAGAACATGCAAACTCCACACAGAAACGCCAACTGACCCAGTCGAGGCTCGAACCAGCGATCAGCGACCTTCTTGCTGTGAGGCGAACGTGCTACCCACTGCGCCACTGTGAGGCCCTAAAAAGTAATATATATATGACAAAACATTAAAATGTAAAAGAAAAGCAAAACTGAAGTGTTCTAATTTAAATCTTATTAATTAAAGCAAAATAGTGATTAAAAATAGTAATATAAATGAGAAAACGTTAAATAGTAAATGAAAAGCAAAACTGAAGTGTTCAAATTTAAATCGTATTAATTAAAGCAGAATAGACGTAAAAAAAATTATAATATAAATGAGAAAACATGAAAAAGTAAATGGAAAGTAGAACTGAATTGTTCTAATTTTAAATGTAAAACTTTTTAAGGCAAAATAGACATTACAAAAATAATAATAATTTATTTGACAAAACATTCATTCATTCATTCATTTTCTTTTCGGCTTAGTCCCTTTATTAGTGAAAGGGAGAATTTAATTGTTCTAATTTAAATCTAAAATGTATCAATTAAAGCACAATGGAGATTAATATAATAATCAATAAATAATATAATAATCAATAAATAATAGTAATAATATAAATGACAAAATATTAAAGCTGAAAAGGAAATTTTAAATGTTCTATTTTAAATAAAAAATTGTTTTATAGTATATTAATAACACCAAAATAACTCACAAGAATATTAGAAATCTGAATGTTCCTGATGTTGCTGTCTAAAATGCTGTTTAACTAGGCATCTTTCTAGGCTTTAAAACACAAGTATTCTACAGTCTGTTTGGCTTCATCCCTGTGAGTGAGTGAAACATCCTCCGGGCGACGTGCAAGTTGGCATGATTACTATTTACTTTCCATTACAGCCAATGGAGATGTTTACCATAAAAATTGTTTACTAATGACTCGGGCATTTACATAGTATTTTGCATTGTCATTGATTTGACAAAATGCAGTTCCCAGTCATATTTCCAGAAAGGATATAGGGATCTAAACACACACACACACACACACACACACACACACACACACACACACACA
>CAIGQW010054880.1:1034657-1047157 GCA_903798125.1 Danio choprae
TGTAGATTATTGTTAGCCAAGATGTCTATGTTTGGATGTCTATTAGGTGTCTTTTAAAATGCTTGCTGGGTTTAAATGCATTGACAAACATCTGAAAATGTAGCTTTTATTTCGGTACCTGATTTGTTTTCTCATATGTTTTTGTGTTATTTAATGTGCATGTCTGAAATCACACTAAAAAACTAAATTAGGATGCGTTCTTCACACAAATCCATTTAAAGTGAAACTATAATTAAAAATTGTGTTTTGTGTGTTCATTAGGCATGGAGTAAAATAGAGGAATTGAGATCAACACATCCCAAAATAAACCTGAGCATGTATGTGAGTCAAAACAGTCTGGAGGCTTTACAAAATGCTGCTGGAATCCGCCTGGTCTACAAAGAAACCAACACACATGCTGCTGATGATGATGAAGAGGTGGAGGAAGATGAAAACATCAATCATTGACAACAAATCCCTCAAGATACTACGTACATTTTACAAAAACTAGCCTACTGAAGCCTCCCTATCAAGTCTTGGTTTACTCCTCCATTTTTCTAAAATGTGCCATGTTTCTATTGGACTGCCAGTCTAGCAGATGGGATGTTTTTGGTAGATTATGTGTGATTTCGTTAAAGCCATTTTGCAGGTTGCCTTAAGTAGAGAGTAGCTTGTTTGCGAATGCCCAGAAGGCATTTACATATTTGACGTGTAAGGCCTTTTATTCAAGAATAACACGGGACCACTATATTCAAGTCGTTTTCTACAATTTACTAATTATTTAATGACGGGACTTGTTCAACAACCTTTGTATCATATATATTGTACACATTTTAATAAATATTTTCTATGTTTATTTAATTATATTGTGTTTTTGAGTGAATTGAAATACATAAAATGTCCAAATTGCTTATGCATCTTATATATGATATGGAGTGTGTTTTTAAGTTCAGTAAATCGCGAAAACCATTACAAAAGCGTATAGATCTTGTTGTTTGTAGGTAATCATGAAGTAATCGTCGAAGTCCGTGTCCCACACAGCCTCGAAATTAGTCAGCGCTGATTGGCCAGCTTTCCCGCCTGTTACGATTTGAACTACAAACCTGTAACGGTCGAACAGCGTTTTTAAGAGATCCAGTATTTTCGCTCTCAAATTCTCTGAGATTGAACGGCAGCGGTCGTGGTTGTATTTTATTCCTTCAAATTCTTCTCTGACCAGTTCTTCACATTTCTCCCGAACCAGAAAAGGCTGGAATTTGCGCAAATGTTCCAGTTCATAATTATCATTAACAGTTTGTTCGTCGCCAGACTCGGGTTGTCCTCCGGTATCAGCCTCGGTGTTGCTGGTGAAATTATCCGTATCGGGAATCTTTGAACGTGACATGTCTGCAGACCTTTAAAGATAAACAGCTAATTATTTTTTTATTTATTGGTTTAGGTTGTTTGTATGTGAATAGTACGATTTAATCTCACCTGACGCAAGTAACGGTCGTAGCGCGTGCGCAGAAGTAAAAGCGAGAAACGGATTTTCAAAAATCACCAAGTATGACTGAAGCGTTTACCGATGGCGATTCCGATTCTTTCAGTGAATCGATTCTTTTGATCATGGTTTCACTTTCAGTTAAGTTTTCGAGTAGGCTACGTTTTAATTCGAATAAAAGTCACTTAGAGACTTGGATTTGCACCACAAGACTGATTTGTTTTCAGTTTCTGTTAAAGCTTTGCTACTGTTGGGTTTAATGGTAAATAATATGCAATCAAAACTCAGATAGTAACGTTAGGCCTAGCAGAGAAGCTGACGATCAATACTGTTTTTGGTTTTTATATATATATATATATATATATATATAACAGATTTATTAAGCAGATATATTTATTGAAATAATATTTTAGTCATAGAAAATGTTTATAAATGGACATAATACAATTAAATTCATGCAAAATATTGCAAAAAAATATTAAAAACTACAACATTTTGACAAAATTGTCTATATTTTTTGTTTCTCTTGTTTTTTACTATTTTTGTAAATGTTATTTAATATTTTTTCCCTCACATACATTTGAGCTACTAATTTGTGAACCATTATTGTAAATTATATATATTCAAAATATATATATTCAAATTTTGGTGTTTTTTACATTCATGATGAATATTGATTAGCACGTATATTTACTCACTTAGCACATAACTTCTTTCAGATTCGTCTGGTCTGAAAGACTCGCTAATTTATGCCTGAGATGGAGCTCTCGATCACAGTTTGCTGTTTCTCTGACAGTGAGGATTAACATTATTATGAACAGCCATGGAGACTCGTGTTTATGGAAACCAGACATAACACCTCTGAGTCTGACAGCTGCACAACATGGAGGACTCGAGCAAACAGAGCTCAATTAGCCAACTCCACGAGCAAATTCGCTTGTTGACTGACGAAAATGTAAGATAATTTCTTGTTTTGTGAAAGGGATTAATGCTTATACTTTATAATGATTTACAATAACACTTTTTTTAATAGTTAATTAAATTTATTATATGAAAGGTTATTAGTAAAGTCAGACAATTGCACTCATTTAGGTTCGACTTGCATTAAAATGTAAATGTATAATTGACATATATGTGTTTGTGTATTGTCAAAATAGCTAAAAAAAAAAAAAAGGTTTCTTGAGCAACAATTCATCATATTAGAACATCAGATATTTAATACATTAAAATTAGCACTATTGTGGCATAAATGTTTAATTTTCATGTTGAAAGAAACCCCTACATCAGTTTATAACATACTCAATGTAGTGTTAACCCTGATTTCCATACAGGTACAACTGCATGAGCGAAATAACCTGCTGGTTAGTAAGCTTAACTCGGCTCAAAACAAACTGGGTCAACAAGCCGCCTCAAAGAGCGACTTGTCGCTCAGACTGGTCCAGTGTGAGGAAGACAAACTGAAGGTAGGAGCTGAAACAAGACTGGAAATATGCCATCTGCCTGTTGTCTGATTATTAAAATCCTCCGCTCGTTGACTAATATCATTTCTGTGCGTTTCAGATCTCAAAAGACCTCGTTGATGTGCAGATCGAGGCCAATAAAATGAGAGAGCGGTACGAAGCTGAGATCTTTGAATTAAAAAACATGGTAAGCACACACACTTATGATCACTTAAAGGGGTAGTTCACTCAAAATGAAACATTTTGTCATCCTTTAATCTCCCTTTATTTGTTCCAAACCTGTTTGACTTTCTTTATTCCCTGCACCTACTAGTATATTCATTCATTCATATCAAAATTGATGTCTGGTAGGGCTGAACAAATCTGACGTTGCGATATTTTGTTTGTCTGCGCTATATATTGCGATATGAATATAATTTCACCTGGTGATTTAAGCGGCTGTATTTGGAAAGATTTCATTCGTTCAGATAAATTGGGATGGAGTCTTTTTCTATGTGGTGCATAAATCATAATAAATTTCAAGCATATATAAATACGACAGTGCAAAGATAAAAGTGAAATAAACAGCGCCTTATAGTTTTCTGGAGAGTCTAACAGTATTCTGGTACAGAAATTGTACAATTGATTATAAAATAACATGGTCATCATTGTATAAATTAATGAAAAATAATAATATCTGTATCTTTTAATCTTTAATCTCTCTCATCCTGGTGTTGTTCCCGCTGGTGCAGGTCCGCTCTTCGACAAAGTTTTCTCCATTTGGTCCTGTCCAGGGCATCTTCTGGCGATACGTTGACAATCTTCAAGTCTTCCATAATTCTGTCCATCCATCGAGGATGGAGAAATCCCCATGGCTTTCCTTGCTACAGAGTTCTCATCACTTCAGTTCATGTATCCATACCACCTTAGACGCGATTCGAGCATCTTCTCCTTGATGAGGGCTACTCCCAGTTGCTTCCGTATGCTGCTGTTCATAATATGCTCCCATCTTATGATTTCTAGGCTCCAGCGGAGCATCTGCATCTTCATATTGTTTAAGGCCTGTTCATGTGTGGTAGAGGCAGGCCAACATTCAGAGCCATACAGGGCTGCTGGGCGGACGACCATTTTGTAAATTTTTCCCATGAGTCAGTCCAACATCCTTTTGTCGCAAAGGACGCCAGTAACCTGTCACCATTTCAGCCAAGCTGCATTTATTCTTGCTTAGACATCGAAGGTGATGCTTCCATCGCTGCTGATGACTGAGCCCAGGTATCGATTGGTCTTCTTCAGCTCTTTGTTGTCAATTGTGATGGTGCCATCCATTTGGGGACCACCTTCCAGATATTCGGTCTTCATCTTTTATTCATTCATTTTCCTTAGTCCCTTTATTCATCAGGGTTCAACATCGCGGAAGGAACCGGCAACTTATCCAGCATATGTTTTACACAGCATATGCCAGCTGCAACCCAGTACTGGGAAACACCCATACACTCTCACATGCACACACATACACTACAGACTATTTAGTTTATTCAATTCACCCATAGCGAATCTCTTTGTCTTTGGACTGTTGGGGAAACGGAGCACCCGAAGGAAACTCAAGCCAACATGGGAAGAACATGCAAACTCCACACAGAAACGCCAACTGACCTAGTCGAGACTCGAACCAGCGACCTTTTTGCAGTGAGGCGAAAGTGCTAACCACTAAGCCACCATGTTGCCCTCTTTATCTTTTAATCTTTATAAATAATCTAATTCTGCGATGTTACTATTGTGGATACACACATTGCAATATCGATGCTCAAATTATATATTGTGCAGCTGTAATATCTAGTGTATGAATAATTTTGGTTTCGCTGTATTTCTCTCTCTCTCTCTCTCTCTCTCTCTCTCCAGGTTTTATGTCATGAAGGAACTGCCTCGTCTCTTCAGGCAGAACATGATCGGCTCAGACAGGAAATGTCCAGAGCATCGGCACGTTTAGAAATCTCTGAGCGAAATGAGCATGATCTGTCCGAGGAGTTCACAGTGCTAAAGAGGAACTTCCTGTCTCTGAGAGCCGCTTATGAACAAGAACGAGCACAGTCTGAAGATCTCAGTTCTGAGCTGCTGGCTCTCGCACACACACACGACACACTCCTGCAGGAGAGAGAGCGCACACACAGACACACACTGGAGCTGGAGAGGGTTCGAGCGCTGCTGAGCAGAGCATCACAAAACAGAGTCAAGGTGAGACACACACACACACACATGCACACAATCATATGCACACAAACACTCACACGCATGCATACACACAATCACACAAACACTCATGTGTGCACACACTCACATGCGCACACACACACTCAGATACACACATATTATTAGTAATCAACACAAACACGTGCGCGCGCACACACACACACTCACATGCAAGCACACTCTCACATACACACAGTCAGACACACAGAAACTTCCCACTCACATACACACTCACATACGCACACACAATTTACACAAAGACATGCAAACACACTCACATGCACACACACACCCAGTTACTCACACATAAAATCACAAACACTCACATGCAAGCATACACTTACATAATACAAGCATGCACACACACACTCAGATACGCACATAATCAGTAATCAACACAAACACGTGCACACACTCACATGCACGCATACACTCACATACACACATTCAGGCACGCAGAAACTCGCATGTATGCACACACTCACATACACACAATTTACACAAAGACATGCACACACACACTCGGGTACTCACACATTAAATCACAAACACTCACATACACACACAACCACGAAACACTCACATGCACACTCAAATATACATACACACTTATATGCACACACACACACTCAGATATGCACATATAATCAGTAATCAACACAAACACGTACGCACACACTCACATACACAAACTTAGGCGCGCACATACTCGCATGTATGCACACACTCTCATACGCACACACAATTACACAAATACATGCAGACCCACTCACATGCACACACACACTCGGGTACTCACACATAAAATCACAAACACTCACATGCGCGCGCACACAACCACAAAACACTCACACTCAAATACACACCTACGCACACACACTTATATGCACGCACGCACACACATACACTCCCATGCATGCACTCACATACACACACTTACATGCACACATTCTCTCACATGCACACACTCACATACAAATACTTACATGCACACTCACTCACATGCGCACTCACATACACCCACCCTTACATGCACACACACACTTAGATGGAAACTTCATCCAAAAATAAAAATGTACTCACCCTCAAGTGGCTCCAAACCTTTATGAGTTATTTCCTCTATTTCTGTTCCTGAGATGTTCCACACGTCTTATTAAAAACAAAAACCATACAAGGTTATTTTGTGCTTTCATTGGTCCTTCTGACGGCATTCTAATAGGCTTCGTCACACAGTCAAGGCTTTTCTACCTGTAAGACATATTTTTGTTTGTGAGTGCAAAGTTTTGCAAAGTCATGACACTAAAACAACAATCATTGATGTTATCGTAGATGATAAATACATATAGAAGTAAGCATAATAATAACAACAGCGATGCTTCTCTTATCTAATCCCCCTGCCAATTAAAGTAGTAAACCACAATATTTCCTAATGAAGTTTATATGTAAACACACTGTTGTTGGTGTTTGTTTTAACAGCCGGAGGAGTTTGAACAGAGCAAGAGCACACTGGGGAAAAACGTAAGAATATCACTAATTATTATTTGATTATGAGTGTATCAAATCAGGGGGATGCGGTGGCGCAGTGGGTAGCACAATCGCCTCACAGGAAGAAGGTCGCTGGTTCGAGCCTCGGCTGGGTCAGTTGGCGTTTCTGTGTGGAGTTTGCATGTTCTCCCTGTGTTTGCGTGGGTTTCCTCCGGGTGCTATGGTTTCCGTCACAAGTCCAAAGACATGCGGTATAGGTGAATTTGGTAAGGGAAATTGTCCGTAGTGTATGTGTGTGAATGAGTGTGTATGGGTGTTTCCCAGTGATGGGTTGCAGCTGGAAATGCATCCGCTGTGTAAAACATATGCTGGAAAAGTTGGCGGTTCTTTCCGCTGTGGCTACCCAGGATTAATAAAGGGACTAAGCCGAAAAAGGAAAATTAATGAATGCATCAAATCAAGGGGCGACATGGTGGCACAATGGTTAGAAGAAGGTCACTGGTTTGAGTCCCAGCTGGGTCTGTTGTGTGGAGTTTGCATGTTCTCCCCGTGTTGGCGTGGGTTTCCCCCAGGTGGTCCGGGTTCCCCCACAGTCCAAAGACATGCGCTATAGGTGAATTGAATAAACTAAGTAGGCTGTAGTGTATGAGTGTGTGAATGAGTGTGTATGGATGTTTCCCAGTACTGGGTTGCAGCTGGAAGGGCTGGATAATTTGGCAGTTCATTCCGCTGTGGCGACCCCTTATGAATAAAGGGACTAAGCCGAAGGAAAATGAATGATTGAATCAAATCAAAAGGATTTTACTAGGAGCTTTACAATACATCATATTAATATACATAACTTACAGTAAAAGTGTATAGTAGGTCAAAAATGAAAATATGCTGCTCATCCTCAGATTCTTCAAGATGTAGGACACTTTCTGTCTTTAGTCGAACATTACAGAAGATTTTTAGCTGAAATTGTTATCCTTGGTTATTCATATAATAGTCCAAAAATAAACATGCATGCAAATCTGAACAATAACCAGGGCTTGTATTACTTTGTAATATTTATAATAGGGTTTGTTCTGGAATGCTTATCTATGATTTATTATGTTTATTATGTAATGTGATGTTGTTTTACACAAGAGCAATGTTTTGCAGGAAGTACAGAATAAGCTGAGAGAGGAGCTGGAAAATCTGAGGAAGAGCTACGAGGAGCACCAGCGAAGGCTAGAGGACAAAGTGTGAGGCACATGATGTGTTTGATCTGCATTTCTAATACCAAACACAAGTGGGCGACATTAAGTTTCTAGAAAGTTTTGTGATCACTGAAACCATGTTTGGAGTGCACATTAATGCACATAGAAGTGTGCACCAAACACTATGCACTAGGTTTTTTTATTGATTTTTTTTTTTTAACTTTTCCTGTCTGGTTTGCACAATATTTAAGATTTGTTTTATTGAAATATCCAAAAACCACAAGAACAGTGTTATATATTTTGCTGACTTAAGTACTTGCATCATCCCAAATGTTTCGAAGAATGCTTAAATCTAGAGAAATAAGCTATTTTAACTAGTGAGTGGGGGGCAGCACGGTGGCGCAGTGGGTAGCACAATCGCCTCACAGCAAGAAGGTCGCTGGTTCGAGCCCCGGCTGGGTCAGTTGGCATTTCTGTGTGGAGTTTGCATGTTCTCCCCGTGCTTGCGTGGGTTTCCTCCGGGTGCTCCGGTTTCCCCTACAAGTCCAAAGACATGCGCTATAGGTGAATTGGGTTAAGCTAAATTGTCCGTAGTGTATGTGTGTGAATGAGTGTGTGTGGATGTTTCCCAGAGATGGGTTGCAGCTGGAAGGGCATCCGCTGCGTAAAACATATGCTGGATAAGTTGGCGGTTCATTCCGCTGTGGCGACCCCAGATTAATAAAGGGACTAAGCCGAAATGAAAATGAATGAATGAATGAATGAATGAATGAATGAACTAGTGAGAGGGAGCATGTGCTGTGTGTTCATGCTAATGACATCACACACCCTCCATTTGCGGCTTTAATATGTTGTGTGTTTATTAGACTGCACAGAGCAGCATTAAAACTGAAGTCTAAAATCTCTTCAGTCTGATAAAACAGCACTGGTTTTTCTCAATGTGATCACGAGCTGAAGAACAGGAAGTGTTGGACTGTGCCATAATAAAAGCTCTGCTGCTTTCGTGCCATGTCGTGCTTTTCTGTCATCAGCAGTTGCTTCAACTTTAATCTAGCCTTAATCTGCTTCATACTTCCATGATAATACGTTTTGAATACTTTAGCTCATCCATCAACATGATTTCTGCAGGAGTCCTGTAGGATGATGAAGACCACAACTTCCATGATTCCACACTCAGTTATGGCATCATCAAAATGCACCTTTGTTTGTTGTGAATACACCCCCTCTAGTGGAGAAAGTTACAAACTGTGCCTTTATTGAGTGATATTCATCACGTACAATAGCGACATGAAATCAAAAATCTGACCACAGAGGAGATGCTTGTTAAAAGCATTTATTTCACCCGAACACCTGCGAAAGGATTGCCAGAAATGTGCAAATAGAAGTGCTGTGTATTAGCGCTTTAAGCTAACGCTACAATAGTGTCTGCTAGAGTTTGACCTGCTGAAACCAAACTCTGTGCACTTGCTATTAGGAGCGATGTGGTGGAGCGTTTTGTTTTCACGAGTGTGTTGTTCACTGCTTTAGTCATGTGACCAAGGCAGTGAAGGTCAGCTAATGTGTGTACGTGTGTGTTATCTTTCTCTCATAGAGTGGCCATGGGGAGGGAACAACAGGAGAATAAGAGAGCCATTCAAAACACCCGACTCCAGCTTTCCCAGCAGTCTACAGTGAGTGTGTTATCAGCCAGTTACACAGAAGATGACATTTGTTGTGTGTTTCTGATCGCCGATTTGTTCTCGTTTACACGCAGACACTGATTATGTCTCAGCAGCAGCTGAAAGAGGCTGAAAATGAAGTTTCTAAACTGCAGAACCACCTGAAGGAGCTCAATAGAGAGTACAGGGCGCGACTCAAACACTATATTCAGGATATTACAGTACGTTTACCTTTTATAAGAGGTTTAAACAGAGTTTTGTGGCAACAGTATGGGAATATAACCAGCTTCTAATGGTAAACATTTATACATTTTATTTTTAATAATCACACTTGATAAAAACAGTCTGCAGAAACACTTTGATTGACATTCTCTCTTTGTACGGGTCATCAGACGGGGAAAGCCCCGCCCATTAGTGACCATCTCTCCCTCATTAACATTAGTCTTGTTTTTGAATCTGCCACTATGCTGATACATAGGCGTTTGTAGCTCCGCCCTCTTTTGAAAAGAGCACAATCTCATTTGAATTTAAAGCGACAGTCACCAAAACGCCACAATTAGGATCAAAGCCTAAAAGGGTCAGTTTCAAAGAGTTATAAAACATTATTTGTGTGGTATTTTGAGCTGAAACTTTACATACACACTCTAGAGCAGAGATGCCCAAACTAGGGCCCCCTAGCGTCATCCCATCTAAGAATAATGGTGATGGTTCAGAGATTGTCAATTCAAATTGAATGTAACCCTTTGTTTGTTTGTTTGTTTTATTGTTAAAAGCTAACTGAAACTAAATGCTTCAATTAAATGTTGTAAATAAATCAGATTTTGTTTAAATGTACATACTGTCACCGACAATGCAAAGAGGTGAGCAAATCAAGTCAAAGGCAGATTCTGCTTGACCTGTGTATTCAGCATTGAACTCCAGTGTGTTATAAATGTGATTGTTTGGTTTTTATTGCTATAAGTTATCATTTTTAAAGTCATACTGCATTAGATAATACAATTTAAAGTAATATTTTCTATTTGTTTTGAAATATTATGAAATAAATTAGGAAATTACCAATGGCAACTTTAATGTAAAATAGTTTGGTATATTTACCTTTGGCCCACGGCTCTCAATGATATTTGGGTTTTGGCCCTTCATATGAAAAAGTTTGGGCCCCCCTGCTCTAGAGACATCAGAGACTTATCTTTTAAAAAGGAGCATAATAAGTCCCCTTTAATGGTATAGTTCACCCAAAAATGAAAATGCTGCCATCATTTACTCATCCTTCACTTGTTTAAAGCAAGCCTATTTGACTTTCTTTCTTCTTTTGTACACAAGATGATCTTTTGAAGAATGCTGGTTGCTGGCACACATTGAATTCCATAGTAATTTTTTTCCTACTATGGAAGTCAATAAGTGCCAGCAACTAGCATTCTCCAAAATATCGTCATCATTCATTCATTCATTCATTCATTCATTCATTCATTCATTCATTCATTCATTCATTTTCCTTCCAGCCGCAACCCAGTACTGGGAAACACCCATACACCGTCACATTCACACACACACTCATACACTACGGCCAATTTATTTTATTCAATTCACCTATAGCGCATGTGTTTGGACTGTGGGGGAAACCGGAGCACCCGGAGGAAACCCACACCAACACAGGGAAAACATGCAAACTCCTCACAGAAATGCCAACTGACCCAGCCGGGACTCAAACCAGTGACCTTGCTGTGAGGCGACAGGGCTAACCACTGAGCCAAAATATCATTATTTGTATTCAAAGTAAGAAAATATTCAAAAATAGTTTTGAAAGCACATGATGGAGAGTAAATGATGAGGTCCGTTTATTTTCGGGTGAATTATCCCTATAATGATGCAAGTTTGCAGTTGTTTTTTTATACTAGTCAAAGCTACATTAATTTTTCATGATTTAAAATGACTCTTTTTCTATTTCTATTTCTATTTGTTTTAAATGTCATTTATTTCCTGTAATTCAACATAGAATTCCCAGACTCATTACTGTGTCACTTGATCCTTCATAAATCATTTTAATGTGCTTATTTTTGTGATGTTGTGTGGTTTGTTATGCTGTATGAGTGTGTATCAGCAGCCGGCGATGTTGATTTAGGACAGAAGTTGAAGGGGTTTGTTGAGTCCATGCTGGAGGAGATGAAAACATCACACCGCTCCAGAGAAGAGCAGCTCACTAAAGCTGTCAGGACGTACCGCAAACGCATACAGGGGCTGAGCAATGCACATCAACAGCTACTCATTGCTTACAGGTGCATGAACAGTCACACACGGCTCTAAATACAAACTATTCACTCTTTACATGTTTTAATGGTGCACAGAAAGTCTACTTAAATAGTGTAATATACAGTTGAAGTCAGAATTATTCACCCTCCTGTGAATTTTGTTTTCTTTATCAAATATTTCCCAAATGATGTTTAACAGAGCGAGGAATTTTTCACAGTATTTCCTATAATATTTTTCCTACTGGAGAAAGTCTTATTTGTTTTAATTTTTTGTTTTTAATTTTTTTTAAGCCATTTTATGGTCAATATTATCAGCCCCCTTAACAATTTTTTTCGATTGTCTACAGAACTGTTATACAATGATTTGCCTAATTACCTTAACTTGCCTAATTAACCTAATTAAGCCTTTAACTGTCACTTTAAGCTGAATACTAGTATCTTGAAAAATATCTAGTAAAATATTATGTGCTGTCATCATGGCAAAGATAAAAGAAATCTGTTATTAGAAATGAGTTATTATATGCAGAGTTTAGTTCCAGCCCTGCTTCAACACACCTATCTGTAGGTATCAAACAAGCCTGAAGCACTCAATTAGTTTAATTAGGGTTGGAACTAAACTGTGCAGAGCTGCGGGCCTCCAGGAACTGACTTCGACACCTGTGCACTAAATAACGATGGAACATTATTTCAGACATGTTTTATTATTTTATTTTCAATAACATTATTTGAAATATTAAAGTAAACACTTTGAATTTGATATGCTTTGAGTGTATATAAAATCGCTT
>CAIGQW010054880.1:1197571-1229394 GCA_903798125.1 Danio choprae
AGGACGAATGGAGTAACCTTTTCTGTACACTTGGTACAAACTGCGACATCCGTCCACCCAAAAAGCAGTAAGACCAGTTGCAGACTCCCAGGAGACGCACAGGTGAGTCTGAAATGTGGAGAGAGGATGAAGACGGACAAGTTCTGCATCGTTACTAGACTGAATAAACAAACCCACACGGCCATCTTTCGCTCTCCACACACTGAGCTCATCAACTTCAGGTGTGCGGTAGGCGAACAGGATAATCAAAGAGCTGCGCTACTACGACTATCCCGAAATGCAAAGTTTGTTTGTTTGATACACTGTTTGTGATACTTCACACATTCACGTACGTAAACAAATCCGGAACAGAGACTGACAGTACCTATAGGCATTATAATAGATGGCGGTTGCGTTGACGAGTCGAAGCAACGGACCGAAAATGGACCATGCTTTCTGTTATGTCTATAGGCAGTAAGTCACACACACGCGCACACACACACACACACCAAGCAGCAGGTGTGCCAGTCAATGAATCCAGCACATTGCTGTCCACCACATTTTGTCTTTATTTTATGCACTGTGTTTGTCATAAAGTTATCCGTAGCTCAAATGACGGCAGTCTGTATTTAGCTGGGGCAAGACGGTGGCGCAGTGGGTAGCACAATCGCCTCACAGCAAGAAAGTCGCTGGTTCAAGCCCCGGCTGGGTCAGTTGGCATTTCTGTGTGGAGTTTGCATGTTCTCCCCGTGTTTGCGTGGGTTTCCTCCGGGTGCTCCGGTTTCCCCCACAGTCCAAAAACATGCGGTACAGGTGAATTGGGTAGGCTAAATTGTCCATAGTGTATGTGTGTAAATGAGAGTGTGTGGATGTTTCCCAGTGATGGGTTGCAGCTGGAAGGGCATCCGCTGCGTAAAAACATATGCTGGATAAGTTGCCGGTTCATTCCGCTGTGGCGACCCCAGATTAATAAAGAGACTAAGCCGAAAAAAGAATGAATGAATATTTTATCATTTTGGCATCTTTGACATATATGTTTGATTCCATCTGTACATTTTTGTTTTATAACATAGACCCAGCCTCACGGTGGCGCAGTGGGTAGCACGTTCGCCTCACAGCAAGAAGGTCGCTGGTTCGAGCCTCGGCTGGGTCAGTTGGCGTTTCTGTGTGGAGTTTGCATGTTCTCCCCGTGTTGGCGTGGGTTTCCTCCGGGTGCTCCGGTTTCCCCCACAAGTCTAAAGACATGTGCTATATGTGAATTGGGTAAGCTAAGTTGTCCATAGTGTATGTGTGTAAATGAGAGTGTGTGGATGTTTCCCAGTGATGGGTTGCGGCTGGAAGGGCATCCGCTGGATAAAACATATGCTGGATAAGTTGGCGGTTCATTCCGCTGTGGCGACCCCAGATTAATAAAGGGACAAAGCCGAAATGAAAATGAATGAATGAATGAACATAGACCCAAAATACATAGTACTGCAAACAGCCATTAATTGAAATTTCATCATTTCATCTTTTATTCTTTTTCAATCACCTCTATTCATCATTATATTCCTTTAATAATATATATATTTATACACCTTTTTAAATGAATACCCTGACATTGTTTGATAATCTGTTCCAGACTGTTCCATAGTTTCACACCACATACAACCACATTGTATGTGTATGCATTTCAGAAGTAATTTATTCCTAGCTTTAAACATAAGTTGTGCTGTTTTAAATTCAACCAAATCATTGAACTTAAGTATCTTCAATTTAAAAAATAAAGCATTCGTATGCTCCAGACACCCCACATTTTCCATCAGTCTGATTGCGTTTTTCTGCATTGTACATAAGGATCGTAAGTTAGATTTATATGTATTCCCCCACATTTCAACACAATAACTCATATATGGCAACATAAGTGTGTTATATAATGCATACATTGATTTATTGTCCAGGATAAATCTTGCTTTATACACTATTGCTGCTAATTTTGATATCACATTATTTATTTGCGGTTTCCAACTAATTTTATGATCCGATGCAACACCAAGAAACTTAATTGCATATACTCTTTCTACAAATTCATTATCAATTTTTAAATCTATATTATGACTACTTTTTAATTTCAAGTCAGGTGATTGGCTGGGCCATTCTACAGCTTGATTTTCTTTCTCTGAAAGCATTTGAGAGTTTCCTTGGCTGTGTTTTGGATCATTGTCTTGCTGAAATGTCCACCCTGGTTTCATCTTCATCATCCTGCTAATGTAGATGTTGGACTGAAGCAGCTGATATTCATTGATACTGAGGAAGGGCAGAGGGTTGCTGAAGAACTACTGAGAGGTTTCAGCTGCTGTCTGGGCTTTCACTGCCTTTCTACAGCTCCCTTTCTTCATGTGTTCAATACTTTTTCCCAGCGTCATTTCATTTTATTATGCATAACTTCATTTGTAAACTAATTAGTTTTCTTTGCATAAATGGATTTCTTTGGTTTTTACCAACATCCGGGGAAAATTTCAGGTCAACGGCACCTTTACAAATATGTTTTCTGAAGAAAAATGGTGACGTGTTCTGTATTAATTTCCCCACTGTATGTTGATCAGCCAATCAGAATCAAGAGATACGTTTACAGTTTATGTTATATATGGTTAGGGTTTTGCACTTCTACATGATTGTTATCCAACTATTATTCTCATCTAATTTTGGGAAGGGGGCCTCAGGGTGGCGCAGTGGATAGCACGATCGCCTCACAGCAAGAAGGTCGCTGGTTCGAGCCATTTCAGTTCCAGCTGGGTCAGTTGGCATTTCTGTGTGGAGTTTGCATGTTCTCCCTGTGTTGGCGTGGGTTTCCTCCGGGTGCTCCGGTTTCCCCCACAAGTCCAAAGACATGCGGTATAGGTGAATTGGGTAAGCTAAATTGTCCGTAGTGTATGAGTGTGAATGAGAGTGTGTGGATGTTTCCCAGTGATGGGTTGCAGCTGGAAGGGCATCCGCTGTGTAAAACATATGCTGGATAAGTTGGCGGTTCATTCTGCTGTGGCGACCCCAGATTAATAAAGGGACTAAGCCGAAAAGAAAATGAATTAATGAATAATTTGGGGAATAATTTAAGGTTTTGGTTGAGTTTAGGGGTAGGGAATAGGTATGGATTACATTTTTAAACAAAAATGACGTTCCAGGGTCAACATAGATGTTAATCCAGGATCACATCATACTTGGCAAAATCCCACCCAACGGTCGAGAGCGAAGGGGAGAACTGGATAGATATGCCGAGTTATGGAAAACATTTTTGGGGGTCTCAGCCTCAGAACAACACGACTAAAGAAAAACGGAAATCAGTTCGTGAAGAGAAATTTGTCTAACTCGTGTCACCACCAGCCCCAATGAGTGAGCATAGACTGTGGGACACAGATAAGAAGGTTTTCAAAACAAGCCTTAGTCTGGTTGATGGCCAGACAACAGTAGAACCAAAAGCAGAAGTTCAAAATGTTAATGCATCTCAAGATGAATATCCTAATGTGTGCACACCCAGATTTTGACTGGACTGGAGGTATTGAAGTTGAAATACATCAAAAACGACCTGAAACAGAAGTTGTAAAGAAGAGTCTCCTAAGAAGATCAAAAGGCTTGTCGAGGAGCCTCCAGGTTAACCTCTGTTTGCAGGCAACAGGAGATCGCCATCCTTGGAGAGCCTCACAGGAGAACCTGAATGAGATTTTGAATGGGATTTCATTTCAGGCAAAGTTGTTTTAGCGCGGCTTCAAATTGAACAAGACAACATGTCAGGATTTGACGTAAATATATGGGCAACTAAAAAAAGAGAATTAAGAGAAAGTAAGAAATAATTCAAAGACTTGGAAGTGGATAATGGGTAATGCAGGAACATGATGCCGATTACCTGACTAAAGTACTTCAATTAAAAGATTAAACTGAAAATATGCATCAAAAAAAGTCTGATTTAGTTTGTTTGCTTTTGTAGTGCTTTGTAGTTGTAGTGTTTTCTGCACTATTCTAGTTTTCTTTATAGGTTTCATTTGTATGGAAACAGCTGTAGTCTTACTAAAGAGAAAAGTCACCTACAGGAACTGATTGACATCTCCATTTATGAATAGACTTTAAATAAGCTGCAGAGTTAAAGATTGTACCATCGGTTGTTCACAAAAAGAAAGAAAACAGACGACAGTTGTAATGCTGAGAAAGATTTATTTGCTAGGCCTTACAGCTTATTAAATCATTAAAAGAGATTAACAGATCATAAAGATTGACACGACTGTGTGGAAAACACAATGTGTTACATTACAGCCCATCAAGATCAGTTATTATCATTGGCCACCATCACATTTCCCACAGCATCATATTTGACGGTGTTCCAGTCAAACACATTTCCCGCCGGCACATACGGTTCCTGGTTTGAATACAATGCTTTAATCTGCATCTCAGACAGAACATAATCCCACATTTTCACATCTGTAAGTTCACCAATAAAGCTCTGCTCTGCATCAAAGGAACCTATATATGAATCAGGGTCTTGACCGACCAGTATGGTGCCGCCAGGTCTGACAGAGGCGCCTTTCTTGTAGATCTGGAACAAACTGCGACGTCCGTCCACCCAAAAAGCAGTAAGACCAGTTGCAGAATCCCAGGTGACGCAGAGGTGAGTCTGAAATGTGGAGAAAGGAGGAAGATAGAAACGTGCTGCATCGTCACTGGACTGAATATACAAGGACAAACGGCCATCTTTCTCTCTCCAGACATTGAGTTCATCAACTTCAGAAGTGCGGTAGGCGAACAGAATGACCTCCCGCACACCCTGGAGCTCCGTCGCCACACGCATGCAGAGAGAAAACGCTGAAAGGCTCGGGGGTTTATCAGGAGTGAGTTTAACATAACTGGTAGCAGTCTTGGTTGGAAAAAGAAGAACTTTTCCACCAAGACCCACTGCAAGAGAAAAAACACAAATATGCATAAAAAATAAAGATGCAAACAAGCTAAATTCTGTGTTAAAAACGAACTGTGTGCTCTGTTCATTTAAGTGAAGTACCTTCAGCAGCCGCTGGTGTCAGAACGAGCAGAGTGAAAATAAACCCCAACATCTTTTGCTGCAGGTCTGAAAGAATGCAAAGAAAACCCTCCATAGAAAACAATCCTCACAGCTTTTGCTTTTAACATGAAAGAAATGGGCTTAAAACGAACAGTTTTTAGACACAAATACACAAAAGCTTCACATTACTGTAAATAATATTTACCGATTTCAATGTTCAACAACTGTTGTCAGAGAGATGATCCCTTGAGGTCCGCTGTTGGTCTCCAAGATGCTCTTAGCCTGATGTGAGTCCATTATTTATTGGCAGAATAGGTGGAGCCAAGTTTTAAACGCCTAACAGTTGTTTTAATACATTTGTTTATTTTAACGCTGACGTGTTCATTTGGGTAATTTAGATTAGATTAGATTAGATTCAAGTGTATTGTCATTACACATGTAAAGTACAAGGTAACGAAATGCAGTTGGGATCCAACCAGAGTGCAAATATAAGCAGTAATTGCAGCGCAGATATACTTACATACGCTACGATGAACAGATAGAGGTAGTATTATGGATATGACTAAGGTGGGTTGATAACTACTAAAATTGTAAAAGCATTATATGACATAATATACAGATGGATTTACTATGAACATATTACATTCATTCATTCATTTTCTTTTCGGCTTAGTCCCTTTACTAATCTGGGGTCGCCACAGCGGAATGAACTGCCAACTTATCCAGCATATGTTTTACGCAGCGGATGCCCTTCCAGCTGCAACCCATCACTGGGAAACATCCATACATACCCATTCATACTCATACACTACAGACAATTTCATTCATTCATTCATTCATTCATTCTCATTTCGGCTTAGTCCCTTTATTAATCTGGGGTCGCCACAGCGGAATGAACTGCCAACTTATCCAGCATATGTTTTACGCAGCGGATGCCCTTCCAGCTGCAACCCATCTCTGGGAAACATCCATACACACTCATACACTACTGACAATTTAGCTTACCCAATTCACCTATAGCGCATGTGTTTGGACTTGTGGGGGAAACCGGAGCAAACACGGGGAGAACATGCAAACTCCACACAGAAATGCCAACTGACCCAGCCGAGGCTCGAACCAGCGACCATCTTGCTCTGAGGCGATTGTGCTACCCACTGCGCCACCGTGCTGCCCTGAACATATTACACACAATTTAAATTTAACAATAGATGTACACTATTGGAGACAACTATGAAATTAATTTACAGTTACCATTACAAAGAGCAATTGCCGACCAGCGGCTTGGTGTGTCCTGACCTTAAAGTTACATATAATAGTGTAATGGGCAGTGTGCATAAAAAAGTGCATACTAATTTTCTTGTGCCTAATATTCTGTCATATGGACGTGATTAGAGCACTGAATGAACAATCCAGGGGTATGTGTAATGTGTGGGAAAAGGGCGTTAGACTATTGGATTAGACTACAGGCTGTTTAGTAGACTAAAAGTGGTTTCTAAGGGCCTGTTAAACCCTGGTCACTTCATGCGTCATTCTTTTTCTGATTGGATGGCAATCTGCTGAAAACAGTTCAGTTTACAACTGACCACATAAACGCATCTCCGCTAAACAGATATGACTCCAATCTGTAAATACTCTATATGCAAATCTAACTAGGTTACATCGACTAAAGGGTCAGATGCACCAGCCCAATTTATTATTTACAGAAAGCTATTTTACATTTGCAGTGCCTTTATGTCAGCGGCTGATCAGTTATGCAGTTTAGTTTAACAAAAGACAGAGAATAAAGCATGCACTTGTATTTATAACCTAACAAAAGTATTGGCGTCGATCCCAGTTGTAAGAGCAACAGATAATAACTTGACTTCTTGTTGATCATTTGGAAAAGTGGCAGAAGGTCGATTTTTCTGATAAATCATCTGTTGAACTGCATCTCAATCATCACAAATACTGCAGAAGACCTACTGGAACCCTCATGGACCCAAGAATCTCATAGAAATCAGTCAAGTTTGGTGAATGAAAAATCATGGTTTGGGGTTTACATTCAGTATGGGAGCGTGCGAGAGATCTGCAGAGTGGATGGCAACATCAACAGCCTGAGGTATCAAGACATTTGTGCTGCCCATTACATTACAAACCACAGGAGAGGGCAAATTCTTCAGCAGGATAGCAGCGCTCCTTCTCATACTTCAGCCTCCACATCACAGTTCCTGAAAGCAAAGAAGGTCAAGGTGCCCCAGGATTGGCCAGCCCAGTCACCAGACATGAACATTATTGAGCATGTCTGGGGTAAGATGAAAGAGGAGACACTGAAGATGAATCCAAAGACTCTTGATGAACTCTGGGAGTCCTGCAAGAATGCTTTCTTTGCCATTCCAGATGACTTTATTAATCAGTAATTTGAGTCATTGCAGAGATGTATGGATGCAGTCCTCCAAGCTCATGGAGTCATACACAATATTCATTCTTTCTCCACTGCACCATGACTTTATATTCTATACTGCACATTATTTCTGTTAAGTGACAAGACTTTTGTGTAAGCAGAGTCAGACCTTACTGTCCTAATTAAATAATTAAAAATCAAGGCATGATCATATTTTATTTTGGTGAAATAAGCATAATCTAGAGGCCTTTGCCTTTCATATAAGCCACTTCTGATGCCAAATGATCAACTAGAAGTCAAGTTATTATTTGTTGTTCCTACAACTTGGATAGGCCACAAGACTTTTGTCAGGTAGTGTACATTTGATTTAGTTTTAAAGATTTTTGGGATCTCAAATGTCTTCCAGCAGACCAAAAAAAAATCCATACAGTTTGCTTTTCTTAAATGAGGAACAAAAAGGTTTTTGTGTGTCAATAAACCATATTTCGGAAATCATACATATTGTAACAGAGGAAAACAATTCTTGACAAAAGAGATACAATTACTTTACAAATGATTTATCCTTCCTTAAATGAAGATTGGGGCGTCACGGTGGCACATTGGGTAGCACAATCGCATTCCAGCAGGAAGGTCACTGGTTTAAACCCCGGCTGTTGGCATTTCTGTGTGGAGTTTGTATGTTCTCCCAATGTTGGCGTGGGTTTCCTCCGGGTGCTCCGGTTTTCCCCACAGTCCAAACACATGCGCTATAGGTGAATTGAATAAGCTCAATTGGCCGAAGTATATGTGTGTGAAAGAGTGTGTATGGGTGTTTCCCAGTACTGGGTTGCGGCTGGAAGGGCATCCGCTGCGTAAAACATATGCTGGATAAGTTGGCGGTTCATTCCACAGTGGTGACCCCTGATTAATAAAGGGACTAAGCCGAAAAAGAAAATGAATGAATGAATGAATGAAGCTCTGTGCGATGTTTGACAACAAATGGTGTCCAAATGGGTAAAATTGAAAATGGTTAAATTTAAGAGATCCCCAAATCTATGAAACTGGGATATGGGAAAACGGGATAGTTCACACAAAAATGTAAATTCTGTGATCATTTACTCACCCTTTACTGGTTTCAAACCTTTTTAAATGAAGCCCCTTTTTAAATAAAGCTAGAAATCAGCAGCCATTGCCTCCTCCATAGTATTTATGTGATAAATACTGGTAACTAAGAAATATAACATTGATCGCTGTGATACATTTGACAAGTAAGATAGACTTGATTTGGGATTTTCCTGTCGTTCCGGCTGAGATGAAGCTAAATGTCACTTTACAGACATGAGAAGTGAAAAAAGCGAGAGCGAACTCAAACAGAGGACTCAGTGTTAAGGGGATGAAAGAGGGATTGAGCCTCCGCAGCGTCTGTGTTTCTGTGTGTGTGTGTGTGTGGAGCGTTTGTCTCTCAGAGCAAGAGATGCTGAAAGCACCATGACGCTGGAAGTGGCTGTTGGGTACCGAAAACAAAACAGGTACAGGAAATCATTCCTTAATCTTCTCTTTCATCTGGTTTATTGGCTTGCCGCTGTTTTGTTGGGGTTGTAGTTGGTGATTAATCTGCTTATAGGGATAGTTCACACAAAAATGAAAAGCCTGTCATCATTTATCCAGCCTTTACTTGTTCTAAACCGGTTAGACTTTCTTTCTTCTGTTGAACACAATGAAGATATTTTGAAGAAAGCTTGAAACCTGTAACCATTGACTTCCATAGTATATTTTGCTCCTACTATGGAAGTCAATGGTTACAGTTGTTCAACAGAAGAAAGAAAATGGTTGGGAACCACTAAGGCATGCATAAATAGGGAGTAAATACATTTTCTTTTTGCAAACTTTAACTTGGTTCAGTGTTAATCAAATGACGTTTCTGCTAAAAAAAAGGTACGGTCATTTAATTTTATAAGTTACTTCAAGAGTTCACACTTAGATATTGCTTGATAATAATAGCAGGTTTGGCATGCTGTCCCGGGAGAGAACCCTGAGCTCGGAGATAATTCAGCTCAGGGCTCCCGCCTGGTCAATAAGCATATAAGGGGGTACGAGATCAGATAGTTCTCGAGAGCTCCCCCTGGTAAATAAGCATATAAGGGGGTACGAGATCAGATAGTTCTCTAGAGCTCCCCCTGGTAAATAAGCATATAAGGGGGTACGAGATCAGATAGTTCTCGAGAGCTCCCCCTGGTAAAGGAGGAAAGAAGGGGGGAGATGGGGTGGATGGGGGGTTTCTTCGGAAAACGAAGATAAGAGAGTAGTTTTAGACAGGCTACTTATAGGGAGTTTGTATTAATCTGATTGGCTTACTAGTGATTACTGATGAGAGACCGGCTGCGATCAATCATATCACGTGCTCCTCTCGAAATTAGTTAGTGAAACTTCACTTATAATGTACTTGTCATAAATACTGTACATAAATTCAACAGTTCTGTATAAATCAATTCAAAGAAGCAGATTAATTGTATGTTTTGCTGTACAAATATATTTTGCTGTGGAAGGTTACATTTATCAGGATGATTGAACATGCAGAAATTAACTGAGTGAGTATTAGTTTATGAAAACTTATAGAAGGAGAGCAATGGTGTACAGTGCTCAGCATATATGAGTACACCCCATTTTGAAAATGAATATTTTGATCCATTTCTTCAGTGAATATAGGCAAAACAGATTTATTAAACAGATATATTTATTAAAATAATATTTTAGCCACCAAACATATTAAGAAATTAAAGATAATACAATTAAACTCGAGCAAAATATTGCAAAAAATAAATTGCAACCTACAAAACTTCAACTAAATTATTATTTTTTTTTAATATTTGATTTTTCCTCTTTTTTTAATTGTATTTAATATTTTCCCCTCACATATACATTTGGGCTACTAATGTTTGAACCATTATTGTAAGTTATGTTAGATGAGCTCCAGATTTGGCTTCAGTACTGACTAATCTAATGTATATGCACAAATATAACATTGTATAGCTTTCTATTAAAAATATTAAAATTTAAAAGATAGATTTGTGAGGGGTGTACTCATATATGCTAAGCACTGTACACACACACACACACACATATATATATATATATATATACACTTTGTTTTTTTGTTATACATATATTTTTTGCATTATAACCCAATTTTGTTTAATTAACCTCTTAAAGTCAAGTGCTATTTATGGGTTTCCACCTGGATTTTGCCTACCCAATTTCAAAAGCTTCCCAAATCCCCATGCAGAGGTGTAATCGCAAAGGTTTGGTATAATTTTAAAGAAAACCCTTTGAATTTTCATAAAACACTGTTGAAAGTGATTACAATAATTGTATATGTTGTCTGAGTTATAATAAACCCCTCCAAAAAATAGAGTTGTTTTTTTGTAAACTCAAATTTGAAAGTGTACCTTTTAGGTTCTGTGTGGTTTAGGTTGCTGTAACTCATTTTGGTGGTTCCTGCACATGTCAGTAATCATAGGAAAAAAGAAAAATGTCTCTATCATAATCTATGTGTCAGGGTTCTGTTGTTGTGTTCCATGTGCTTCCCTTGTCATGTGATTCCTTTGTTCTGTTTCCCACCGTTTTCAGTGTTTATTAGTTTCACCTGTGTTCACCCCTGTGTATCATCTGTCCCATTATCCCTCTTGTATTTATACCCCTCGGTTTGTTACTTTCATTGTCCGGTATTGTATTGTCAATGCGTCGGTGTATTGTCTTCATGTCCATGCTGTCATCACCCCATGTCCTCCCAGAGTGTCTTCATGTACCCGTGTTTTGTCGTAAGTGTTTATTAATAAATTCGTGTTTCATTTTCAACCCGTGTTCTCGTCTTCCTGTGCTATCCTGTCCCTCACCCGAGCGTGACACTATGCAAAAGTTAATCTATTCCAACTGATGAGAGAACGGAACCACTTATGGGGCTATTGGGTCAGTACGGACCTTTAAAATTGAAAGAATGCGGAAGTAAATGACGTCACAGACCCGGTACCGGGTAAGCAGAGTTTGGGAGGTTTAAGAATGTTAGATTTGTCCACCAGTTGCACATGCCTAAGAAGCAATGAAATAGAAAATGGTCAGTATACTGTATGGCATGTAGGAAATGTGGTGTCAATCATTTAAAATGTTTTGAAAGTGTTTTTTTCTTCAATAAAATTAAAAGTTTCAATTTGACTCAAATTAAACGTTTAATTTCTATTGTCTATATACTTTTATAAGGGCGATGCGGTGGCGCAGTGGGTAGCACAATCGCTTCACAGCAAGAAGGTCGCTGGTTCAAGCCTCGGCTGGGTCAGTTAGCATTTCTGTGTGGAGTTTGCATGTTCTCCCTGTGTTGGCGTGGGTTTCCTCCGAGTGCTCCGGTTTTCTCCACAAGTCCAAAGACATGCGGTATAGGTGAATTGGGTGAGCTAAATTGTCTGTAGTGTATGAGTGTGTGTGTGTGAATGAGTGTGTATGGATTTTTAAGCCAGAGATGGGTTGCAGCTGGAAGGGCATCCGCTACGTAAAACATATGCTGGATAAGTTGGTGGTTCATTCTGCTGTGGCGACCCCAGATTAATAAAGGGACTAAGCCGAAAAGAAAATGAATGAATGAATGAATGAACATACTTTTATAAGGGATTTAAAAGTAGTAAGTCAAGTAATTAAATTACCTGAGTGTTAAAGTTAGTTTTCAGGCAAACTAATTAGAAAAATACTTTAAATGATGGACATTCATTCATTCATTCATTCATTCATTCATTCATTTTCTTTTCGGCTTAGTCCCTTTATTAATCAGGGGTCGCCACAGCGGAATGAACCGCCAACTTATCCAGCATATGTTTTACACAGCTTTTGTCCTTCCAGCTGAAACCCATCACTGGGAAGCACCCATACACTCTCATTCACACACATACACTACGGACAATTTAGCTTACCCAATTCACCTACAGCGCATGTCTTTGGACTGTGGGGGAAACCAGATAAATGATAGACAGAAATTAGTAATTAGCATTAAGTGAAGTACCCTACCCTACACTTATTAGGTTATAGTCTGTATGCATGCTTAGTGTATTAGTTTAAAAGAACTGTTCATGAGGTTACAAATAACATTTTTGGTTAAGTAATTAATTGGTAATAAGTAATTTCCTCTGAACACATCAGATTTCTGCACAAACAAAATGGTAGTATAGATTGTCAGGGGACAATAACTCGGTTAAGATTTATGCAATAACTTTTCAAATAAACCCACCCCAAAACACAGAATAACTATTCAGACATGGCACAATAACATGAACCTGGACTTTCATTAGAGAAAAATAAATCCTGTATATTAAATATCGCATGCAGTATTTAGACCTCATGAACTAAAAACTTACTTGGTACCAAACTTACGTGGCATTAAATTCATTCATTTATTCATTAATTTACTTTTCGGCTTCGTCCCTTTATTAATCTGGGGTCGCCACAGCAGAATGAACCGCCAACTTATCCAGCATATGTTTTACACAGCGGATGCCCTTCCAGCTGCAACCCATCACTGAGAAACATCCATACACACTCATTCACACACACACACACTACAAACAATTTAGCTTACCCAATTCACCTGTACTGCATGTCTTTGGAATTGTGGGGGAAACCGGACCACCCGGAGGAAACCCATGCAAACACGGGAGAACATGCAAACTCCACACAGAAATGCCAACTGACCCAGCCGGGGCTCGAACCAGCGACCTTCTTGCTGTGAGGCAATTGTGCTACCCACTGCGCCACCGCGCTGCCCCCAAATTCATTCAATATTTAATTAAAATGGTAGTAAAATTGTAAAAGTTCAACAAGAAATATTTACCTTATAATGACAGGCCTTTATGGTATCTGATTGTATCTGAAAACATAGTAGTTAGTGATGTCTGGCTTAATAAGCAGTTCTTGAGAATTTGTGAAACGTTTACTCAAGAACACAATTACTGTCGTGAACAGAAGAACACACAGGCATATATTGCAAACCAAATATTTATGGAACATGTTTGAACTTGGGTGCAGCAATGTTGAGAGTTATTGAGAGTCTTATGCTTATCTGGGTTTGAAGTCTTAGGGAGCGTGAAGCACATGGCATGCAGGAGACTATCCAAGCAGACAACGGAGAAACACAGGAATGCAGTTTAGAGCCAGGTAAATTCATCGAGGTGAACGCTACCCAAAAAAAGTCCATAAACTTACCCTCCTAGTCAACTAGGTATTCGAGCCCTGGTGTCGCAAATTCAAGATCTCCTTGATCGTATATTTCAGGAGTGTCAAACTCAAGGTCTGCAGACTAAATCCGGCCCGGCATATTATTTTATGTGACCCACAAGATCATATAATTCACTCCAAAAGCAAATGTAAGTATTTGTGCGAATAAATTTCATATAAAGTCAATGAAAACTGGGTGGCGTGAATGCCACAGGATGCATGGCGCGTTTGCCGCAAATCATGTCTTTCATGGAAGAATTTCTGAAAACATGTTGGAAGAGTTCTGTAGTTTCCATCGCAGTGGGTGAACTAGGGCAAGGAATGAGCTTACAGTTTTTGGCGGTTTTGGGGTGTTTTCAACATGCCACAGATTGAGCAAATTTGGATGTACATGATGACATCACCGGTCACATGGGGCCACCAATAGAGGGGTTGGAGGAAAGAGAGGGTCTGTCTGCTACCTGGCTGTCCAGAGCCTGGAACTTATGAACTTCACCCAGGAGCTAGCAACTGGTAGTTGGAACGAAGATCTTTCTTCTCCTGGCTCCTGGAGAGTGGCATTCTGGACTTCAGCACTGAGAATGAGCTTGGAGGGGATTATAGGTTCTGGTTCACATGGGTCATTGGGTGAGTAAATTCCTGACAAGGCAGGCTGGTGTGCAGGTTTGGGCATATGGTAGGTGGCTTGACATTGTGAAGTCCTCGTAGCTTGCTGAATGAAGGCTTCATTTATCATACATGGCAATAGCAATTCTAATGTTGTTGTTCAGACCTTGATGATTTACTCGGAGCAGTGTAGATTCATTCCAGCCACTAGCTGCTGGAGAAACTGGAGATTGTAATTGGTGTTCTTGAACGAGCTGAAATAGCTGGTCAGCAGTGAGTGCTTTGGTAGCTGTACTGAATACCTCAAAGAAATGTTTAGTCAAATGCACATAATAGCTGATGATTGTATTGCTGGCGTTTCATATGCATTTTGCCCATAGCAGTGCTTTACCCGTCAATAGAGAAATGAAAACACAACCTTAGAGCATTCGGTGGGGAACTTCACTAGTTCACTTGTAGTATAAAGCCACAGCACTCAGCCACCTTTGCCATGGTCCTGGCAAGTAGACAGCGGAGAAACAGAGGAACATTGAGGAGCAGTTTGGAGCCAGGTAATTTCAGTGGGGGGGGGGTTGGCATAGCTGGTGATGAGTCCCTGACAATGACAGGCTTTTATGTTACTCATTCCAAGGCCTCCAGAGATTGTGCAGCGCCAATAATTCTCCAGGTCTCCATAATCTTGGACCTGGCCGTATCCTAAGCAGATGCTCTGGCAGCTATGGAGGAGTGGAGAACATGAGACTGATTCCTGAAAGACCCCAGTGACAGATGAGTCTTCGCATTGATCCCGTGGGCAGCCTGTACACCCGCCGGTGACCTACTCACACCTGCAGCTTCTCCATAATGGACGTCCAGCGTTCTCTAGCCTCCAGCGCCTAGACTACAGCTCTGAACAAGAAGTTTGGCCAGAGGAGAAATGGTCGTGCCCAACTGAGCCTGGTTTCTCTTAAGGGTTTTTTTCCTTCACTTTCGTTGATTGGTGAAGTTTGTTTCTCACCACTATCGCCTCTGGCTTGCTTGGTTTGGGACTTGTGGAGCTGCGCATAAGTGGATTTGCTCTTCAGTGTTTGGACTTTCAGCAGTGAAAATTAAACCACACTGAACTGAACTAAACTGAACTTCAACTCTGAAAACTGGACTGACCCAGTTTCAGTCTACTAGAACTTATGAATAATTTCGAAAGAATTTCTTGAGAGGTTGTGAAATATTTACTTAACACAATGAGAAGCTTTATGTTAAGTGATTTGATGGTAGTTAATGATGTTTGGGTTATAAAAAAACATGACACCACTGCATGATGAGATCAGATAATTAAGATAATTTCATAACCGATGATTAAGTTTATACAAACACATACTATATTTTATATAAAATTTTAATTGCAATTTGTCTGACTGATATAACGCTTTCTATTTGATTGGAAATGTAATTTAATAAACAGCTCGATATTCTCAATAGCGTTCAGCACACAGTTCAAATGAAAGGAATAAAACATACTTTAACTGTTTATGTAAAAATAGCCTACAGTGTATAGTAAAAGTGTGTAGTCATTATACATTTTAAATGCATTAAGTCTCTTCACAAAAAGACAGCTCTATACATTCTTCTTACGCTATATTAGTTTTAAATATATGACTTCAAGCATTAAATATACATCTGTCAGTCAACCATTTCATATACAAACATATCTGTTCTCTGCGTATGCAAAGCTCTCTTGTGTTCTCTCGGTTTGCATGATTAAAATCAAACACGGAGCTCTGTCAACTTCTTTTATTCATCCATTCATTTTCATTTCGGCTTAGTCCCTTTATTAATCTGGGGTCGCCACAGCGGAATGAACCGCCAACTTATCCAGCATATGTTTTACGCAGCGGATGCCCTTCCAGCTGCAACCCATCTCTGGGAAACATCCATACACACCCATTCACACTCATACACTACGGACAATTTAGCTTACCCAATTCACCTGTACCGCATGTCTTTGGACTTGTGGGGGAAACCGGAGCACCCGGAGGAAACCCACGCCAACACAGGGAGAACATGCAAACTCCACACAGAAACGTCAACTGACCCAGCCGAGGTTAGAACCAGCGACCTTCTTGCTGTGAGGTGAACGTGCTATCCACTGTGCCACCGTGAGGCCCTCAACTTCTTTTAAGACTTTTAATTCCCGACATGTCTGCACGAACATCTAATGAAGGTGTTTACAGAGTTTACAGAGCAGATCTGCTGCACATCCACTGTTATGAACAGGAACAGTTTCTCACTATGCCGTCAAAACACAAAGAGGACATTCAGGCACTTGTTCCCAGTGCATATTTGTATTATACTTATATGGCAATTTTGTAATTTGCTAAATCGCATTAGGACTCGATCTCAATTACTTGTACATCCTTAATTGATAATATTATTGATCATTAGTACCAAGGCATTCAGGCGCATCTGTAATAATTGAAATATGCATTCAATATGCAATTCAGGCAGCGACTTAAGACAAGTTATTTTAAGAGATTATTTATAATGACTTTTAAGATCATCCTTTTCAGCAATTGAGATTCTTCTTGTACAGTTTTAAGATCTTAAAATCATTCATAAGAAGAATTTGGCAAATGTTTTGTGAATCCAGACCCTGTTTATGGCATGATATAATGCGCAATACTCATTTTTTTACCACAAAAAATGCCCGCCGTTGTGCTCATCTTTTCTAGAGTGCCAGCGATCATTGCTCAATGAGCGACTGTTGTTTTGTTCATAAGGCCTCTAACAGTTCATGCTTTGTTTTGCACAGGCTCTGTTTGTACGTGTGCTGCACAACAGACATTATGCAACCATTTTTCAGACACTCACACACACTCCTACACCTCGAATACTCAATGTCTGCATGCATTCTTGCAGTCCCTCATTGCACTGTACAGTAAAAAACACAATAAATTAAAACCATTACATTGAATTATGCATGTAGCATGTAGGAACTGGGGTTTGGTACAGATAATGATTTGTTGTTAGTAAAAAGTATGAACCAACATGTAAAAAATAAATAAAGAACACGTATAGCCATTAACATGAAACATCACATTGTATAAAATATATAGATTTTTTCTATTATCGTACCTTTGTTTTTAAGGCTTTATAGGGCACTCATTGAAATACTCATTTAAAAAAATCCTGGAGTGTTACTGGAGGTTATTACAAGACTTTTGAGCTTTTATAACTTAAATAAAAAAAATGCTAAATATATATTTAAATATATGTAAATTAAGTTACCATATATGGTTCCTTGCCCGATAAAGTGTAACCCATTCTAAATACAATCATTCATTCATTAGTCCCTTTATTAATCTGGGGTCGCCACAACAGAATGAACCGCCAACTTATCCAGCATATGTTTTACACAGCGGATGCCCTTCCAGCTGCAACTCATCACTGGGAAACTCCATACACACACATTCCCACACATACACTACGGACAATTTAGCTTACCCAATTCACCTATACCCGAGCACCCGGAGGAAACCCACGCGAACACGGGGAGAACAGCAAACTCCACACAGAAATGCCAACTGACCCAGCCGAGGCTTGAACCAGCGACCTTTTTGCTGTGAGGTGATTGTGCTACCCACTGCGCCACCGCTTCGCCCATTATAAATACATATTTGTAAAAAAAATTTAAAAGTGCAGTGGTCTAGTGGTTGAACTAGGTATTGCAGTCCAAGTTCAAAGTACGAGATGAGACAAGACGCACACACAGGTCGCCAGATTGACGACACAAACAAGAGCGAGCTTGACTGACAGTCAAGCCTTCTCAGCTAACGTTTACGTTTGTAATGTTTGAAATATTTGCAACCCAGGCTCATTCTGATTACGTACAGCTATATACATTTCTAGAGAGTGGCAAATACGTCCCAGGAGCTACGTTTTTTTGCAGTCTTTGTTTTCGCGAATCCACCAGAGGCCAATGTGTACACTTTTCAGATATCAAATTTCTCTCGCGAGTGCCATTCACGCCTGCTCTTCTCGCGTAAATCCACCAGAGGCCACTGTCGACGTAGATGGCGAGCCACTGGACAAACTGGTAACAGCGGTAAAGCTGTCCATACGGAGGTAAGCGGTCAGCTAGTAAGCGTGAAAAGGAACGACATCATACCGCCCTGTATCGTTCGTTTTAAAGACGAAATGCAGCCATACGTACCTTTGGCTACATAATTTGCGATCTCCAGATTTTGATATTTATTTGCAATATCAAAATCACCTCATGTGGATTTTTATATCTCTGCATCTCATTTCAGATGGTGCTACTGTTCTCCAGAGATTGCATTTTTGGCTGTGTCCCTATACACTGAGACCGAATTGATGACTGAAATATACTACGCTGTGTTTTCCACCAAGGCAACCCTGGATGCTGAAATATAATTGGGTAACCTGGCAGTGGGCGGAGTTACAGATCAAAACAAAGACATTTCGACACAGAACACATATACAAGCAGAATAACTGACTTAAGCATTGTTTTTCAGATTAAAAAAAAGCATGGCCACTTAGCATGTTTCTGAAATATCTGGAAACATATTAATGGTGTTTTTATAATTTAGAAGAGTTACATAAAACATACAGCACCTATAAGTGGATTTCTGGCAGCAACGGCTGTTGAATCGTGCCAACTGTGTTCATTCATTCCACTATAAGTCTATACTTTCCCGTTCGTGTACTCTGTGAACTCATACAGTGTTCAGAGCACAGCTGTTCTGTGTCACTCAGTTACAGCACAGCAGTACCCAGAATAGAAAGAAGACAGTCTCCTGCAAGACTTCTTGAGCTCTTCTAGAAAGTTAAAGGTTTGTTTTATGAAGGATATCGATTGGAGCACTTTACAAGCTGAAGTCTTTGCGTTGGTTAGTGGTTCATCTGTGGAGTTTGTATCTTGTGCATGCAGTGAGCTTCTCAACTAACACCACATGTTGTGACTTGCTTGTGATTCCATTGTTATTTGTGTGAGACTGCACTTTTTTATTCACCATATCAAGCTTCCTTGTTGTTCATACTTAAGATTATAAGGTTATACTTAAGTGATCTAAACTTGTCATAAAGAGTTTGTGTTTGCTCATATCATATCATGTCATGTCATGTCATGTCATGTCATGTCATGTCATGTCATGTTAAGCAGAGCTGTGTGTTGTTTACAACACACATACAACACACGAACACTCAGAACACCCAAAGAAATTGCAAAGTAACAAGCTTACAACCAATCAAAACACCACAGTAATGACACAGTAACATACTGACAGCTTATAACACCCCAGTAACTCTTTAGTGACACAAACTAAACCAATCAAAACACTTCAGTAATGACACAGAATGACTGGGTTTCTGTGTCATTATTGCTGTATTTTTTGATTGGTTGAGTGTGTGTAGCTAAATTGTTACAACCAATCAAAACACCCCAGCAACCACACAGCAACACACTGACAGCTTATAACACTACAGTACATTACTAGAGTGTTTTGAGTGGTTGAGTGTGTGTCGCTAAAGGGTTATATCATATCATATCATATCATTGAGTGGTTGAGTGTGTGTCGCTAAAGGGTTATATCATATTATATCATATCATATCATATCATATCATGTCATGTCATGTCATGTCATGTCATGTCATGTTAAGCAGAGCTGTGTGTTGTTTGTGATTTTCATTAATGTAATTTTAAATAGAGGCTTAGGCGTTGGGTCTTTTGACGTACCATAGCAAGAGCATACAACACACTAACACTCAGAACACCCAAAGAAATAGCAAAGTAACAAGCTTACAACCAATCAAAACACCACAGTAATGTCACCTTAACATACTGACAGCTTATAACACCCCAGTAACTCTTTAGTGACACACACTAAACCAATCAAAACACAACAGTAATGACACAGAATGACTGGGTTTCTGTGTGATTATTGCTGTATTTTTTGATTGGTTGAGTGTGTGTAGCTAAATAGTTACAACCAATCAAAACACTCCAGCAACCACACAGCAACACACTGACAGCTTATAACACTACAGTACATTACTAGAGTGTTTTGAGTGGTTGAGTGTGTGTCGCTAAAGGGTTATATCATATCATATCATATCATTGAGTGGTTGAGTGTGTGTCGCTAAAGGGTTATATCATATTATATCATATCATATCATATCATGTCATGTCATATCATATCATATCATATCATATCATATCATATCATATCATGTCATGTCATGTCATGTTAAGCAGAGCTGTGTGTTGTTTGTGATTTTCATTAATGTAATTTTAAATAGAGGCTTAGGCGTTGGGTCTTTTGACATACCATAGCAAGAGCATACAACACACTAACACTCAGAACACACAAAGAAATTGCAAAGTAACAAGCTTACAACCAATCAAAACACCACAGTAATGACACAGTAACATACTGACAGCTTATAACACCCCAGTAACTCTTTAATGACACACACTAAACCAATCAAAACACCACAGTAATGACACAGAATGACTGGGTTTCTGTGTGATTATTGCTGTATTTTTTGATTGGCTGAGTGCGTGTACAACCAATCAAAACACCCCAGCAACCACACAACAACACACTGACAGCTTATAACACTACAGTACACCCCAGTAATGACAGAATGACTGGGTTTCTGTGTCATTACTGGAGTGTTTTGAGTGGTTGAGTGAGTGTCTCCAAAGGGTTACAACCAATCAAAACACCCCAGTTTAGCAACACACACTCAAAACTCACCCTAGTAATGACACAAACAGTGTTGCCAGATTGGGCGGTTTCGAATTTATGTAAAAAGTGGCATAGACGGGATGACAAAATTTGGGCGGCTTTGAAACGCAAATTTTATATTCAACTTATTTAACAAAACATAACTGTGTGCTCCTACTTCATTAAGTTAGTGCATAGCGCAAACCCCGTGGGCCCACCCGCAAGAGGAGGTGAAGGAAAGTTGTATCAAAATCTGACTCCCGGACAAATCTGGCTCCCCTTCGCACGCACACGCATCACGCAGCGCCTGCAGTTAAACTCACAGCGGTTATCATGGCACTTATGGATCATTTTTCCCGCAATTGACAGCAAGAACAAACATAGAAGCATTGTCTGACTGACAAGCAGTGCCTGAGTAAGTTCAAAAGAATTTAAAACGCCAAAAATGGGACGAATTTATACCCCATTTCGAAAGTAAAACATACTAGTAGTATGTGTGTAATCTACACAACAATAGGTGCAGTGTGTGGGAGAGAGGGAGCAGTGTTTAGATGTGATCTGGTTATGTTGTGGTTCTGTGACTGCTGGTGTTGGTTGCTGTATGGTTAAAAAAAACATTATGACAGTTAAAGTAACTAGGTTAATTTCTATTTAAATAAATGTAACTTAATTAAAATATGATACTAATATTAAAACTTAATACTAATATCTTGGGTGTTTTTTGTGTGCGTTTGGGCGGGTTTTGGACAGCTCTTGGGCTGGAAAAAGTCATCTATATCTGGCAACACTGCACAGAAACCCAGTCAGCCAGTCAGCATTGAGTTTTGCTCAGTAAATCCCCACTCGTATGTAAAAATCTAGTTTGCATAAGTACAATAGTTCAGTTATGCGGATAAATGAGTAAAGAATGTCAGTGGGAATCAAGGAATGATGTGAGAACAAAATGGAGAGGATTTCCCAACAATTACAATATAGTATAGTATTTAGTTTACTATAGCAGTATATACCCTGTATTTAAGAGCTATATAATGCTATATAGGGCTGCACGGTGGCGCAGTGGGTAGCACGATCGCCTCACAGCAAGAAGGTTGCTGGTTCAAGCCTCGGCTGGGTCAGTTGGCATTTCTGTGTGGAGTTTGCATGTTCTCCCTGTGTTGGCGTGGGTTTCCTCCGGGTGCTCCGGTTTCCCCCACAAGTCCAAAGACATGCAATATAGGTGAATTGGGTAAGCTAAATTGTCCGTAGTGTATGAGTGTGTGTGTGGATGTTTCCCAGTGATGGGTTGCAGCTAGAAGGGCATCCGGTAAAACATGCGGGATAAGTTGGCGGTTCATTCCGCTGTGGCGACCCCAGATTAATAAAGGGACTAAGCCGAAAGGAAAATGAATGAATGAATGCTATATAATGCAATATAATGTGAAGTAATGCATGTTTTACAAAATATCTCTCAGCATAGTCAAACATGACTTGGCATATGTACTGAACTTTATTAAACAAATGTCATTGACTGACAGAAGCAAGTTTAATTTGAGCAATATATATATAGACATAATGTAATATAGCAATACAGACATCCGTAAACTTCACCAGCTCAAATACTTGATTTTGTTAATATGTATAGGTGGTTTATAGAATTGCAGATACATTTCGCATCTCCTAGATTTGATAGAAACTAACTTTATAGAAACAGTTTTTAATAATAACACAAATAACAATAAATGTTTGTGTATTTAGGGACATTTTGTCTTGAAAACAATAACTTAAAGACTCCCACTACAGCTATTTCTGACTGTCTCTGCCTCCTGAATCATACATTCAGCTAATCAGGAAATTATTAAGACTAATTATGTAAATGTAAACGTTTTAATTTACATGCAATTAGTCGCGATTAATCATTTAACATCAATACAATAAAGTCGGTTCATATTGAAGAAAACCCATAGAGCAAGTCTAATCTGAGCACTAGAATCCGTCCCATAACAAGCCTTTCTGAACTTAATATTGAGCTAAGTATGACAGCACTAATATCCCAGTATATACAGTTGAAGTCAGAATTATTAGCCCCCTGAATTATTAGCCCCCTGTATATTTTTCCCCCAATACCAATAACAGAAAGAAGATTTTTTAAACACATTTCTAAACATAATAGTTTTAATAACTCATTTCTTTTCTCTTTGCCATGATGACAGCACATGGTATTTGACTAGATATTTTTCAAGATACTAGTATTCAGCTTAAAGTGACATTTAAAGGCTTTGCTAGGTTAATTAAGGTAAGGCAAGTCATTGTATAACAGTGGTTTGTTCTGTAGACAATCGAAAACAAATATTGCTTAAGGGGGCTAATAATATTGACCTTAAAATGGTTTCAAAAAATTAATAACTGCTTTTATTCTAGCCGAAATAAACCAAATAAGACTTTCTCCAGAAGAAAAAATATTTTAGGAAATACTGTGAAATTTTTCCTGCTCTGTTAAACATAATTTGGGAAATATTTGAATAAGAAAAATCACTGTAAGTGTGGTCTAATATTTTAAAGTGTATCATTTTAACCTGATTTGACCTTTTACCTGAACAGAGTGATGTTTGTTGTGTGTGCAGGATGGATGATCAGGACAGGGTCAGTCAGGCCTCCAGCAGCGCCACTGTCTCCTTTCTGCCAATCAGAGACAAGGTGAATTATACACACATTTATGGACACACAGGAGTACGTGTTTCCCACACAATGACACTTTATGTGGTCATGCTGTATATGTGCAGGGTCAGGATAAAGTGCAGACGTTTGGAAAGCGATGCCAAGCGGCGAAGAGAGACCCGAACTGCCCTGTGGTGATCAGAGGATGGCTGTACAAGAGGGTGATTTTACAGAACAACACTGGCTCTCTGTGTGTCTTTATTTGTCATAATAATGTCTGAGAAATATTTGACAAATACAGTATATGGCTTTAAATAGTCACTCAAAAAATATCATGTGCTTTTTGTTCAAACTACTCGTTTAAAATGAGCTGAAACAACACAACTCTTGCGTTTTTGGGGGACAATTTCATTGTTTTATGTTCAATCCACTTAAATTTGTAAAAACTATTAAGTTAACTTAATTCCTTCCTGTTGTCTCAACACAAATCAATTGTGTGGAACCCAGCATTTTTGCTTTGCTTTTGTATTAAGGCTTATTTTTACTTTAAATACAGAATAAATATTAGATTTTTATTAGAATATTAGAAGAAAAACTTATTTAATTTTTAAAATAAAAAAATAGGCGGTTCATTCCGCTGTGGCGACCCCAGATTAATAAAGGGACTAAGCCGAAATGAAAATGAATGAATGAAAAATATAAATAATTCATTAAAAATACTTAAAATTAATTATATAGGTTATGGGCAGCACGGTGGCGCAGTGGGTAGCACGATCGCCTCACAGCAAGAAGGTCGCTGGTTCAAGCCTCGGCTGGGTCAGTTGGCATTTCTGTGTGGAGTTTGCATGTTCTCCCCGTGTTGGGTTTCCTCCGGGTGCTCCGGTTTCCCTCACAAGTCCAAAGACATGCGGTACAGGTGAATTGGGTAAGATAAATTGTCCGTAGTGTATGTGTGAATGAGTGTGTTTGGATGTTTCCCAGTGATGGGTTGCAGCTGGAAGGGCATCCGCTGTGTAAAACATATGCTGGATAAGTTGGCGGTTCATTCCGCTGTGGCGACCCCAGATTAATAAGCCGAAAATAAATAAATGAATGAATAAACATGGAGAAGATGATTGTCATATAAGAAAAAGTTCTATCGAAATTACATCTAGAAATAATTTTTTCTTGAGATATTTATACGATCGTATCTGCTTCCCCATGTAGGACAGCACTGGACTGAAGTTATGGAAGAGAAGATGGTTTGTTCTGTCTAATTACTGCCTCTATTATTATAAAGGTAAAACATTAATATGCTTTTGTACACTTTACATTTATACACTTTAAATGATTAACTTGAACTAAAAACATCCACCTGTTTCTCAGACAGCCGTGAGGAGTCAGTTTTGGGCAGTATTCCTCTCCCCAGCTACAGGATCCTGTACTGCTCACCTCGAGAATGCAGGAACCGCAAATATGCATTCAAGGTAAGAGTGAAGGATTCAATAATTATAAACTTCTACATTATTATTTATTGGTTACATCTTGAAGTAGAGGTGTGTAATAGGAGAATGGACAAAATAAAAAGTCTATATTTTCATATAATGCTCTATCATTTATTTTGTGATGTCGCAAAATGCACTGTTTACGGTAATACTTTCTCATAATTTATATGAGCGCAATATGACATGCCATTATGGGGATGCACACAGAAACATGAATAACAACTTCGTGAGGAAATCGTGAAAATACAACGTTTACATTTAGCATTTTCATTCATTCATTCATTTTCTTTTCGGCTTAGTCCCTTTATTAATCAGGGGTCGCCACAGCGGAATGAACCGCCAACTTATCCAGCATATGTTTTACGCAGCGGATGCCCTTCCAGCTGCAACCCATCACTGGGAAACAACCATACATACCCATTCACACTCATACACTACGGACAATTTAGCTTACCCAATTCACCTGTACCGCATGTCTTTGGACTTGTGGGGGAAACCGGAGCACCCGGAGGAAACCCACGCCAACACGGGGAGAACATGCAAACTCCACACAGAAACGCCAACTGACCCAGCCGGGGCTCAAACCAGCGACCTTCACCGCGCTGTTTACTGAGTGTAACCACAGATACAGGGACACTGGAGAGTTTCAAAGTCATGTCGATCAGCTGGTTTGTCTATAAGCTGACATACTAGCGATCCGCTGATGAATCGTGGCTTTAAAACGCTCAAGTGTCCCTGTATCTGTGGTTACACTCAGTAAACAGAGGTGAGTTTAGTGAACTGATGACCTTCACGGCCAATCACAGTCATTTCTGTTGAGCACATGAACAAAATGGCCAATCAGCGCTGTTTAAGAACCGCTTAACAGCGCTCAAATGTTAGCGGGAAATGGACGTTTTTAAAAATTCTGTATCGATTGGTATCGAATTCCAGTATCGTGACAACACTATTGTGAAATGGCATATAGTGATGCGAGATTTCTGTCATATCGACCAGCCCTATTTTAGTCATAACATAGTTTTAAAAGACAATATATCACACAATAAAATTTATATATCATAACAGGCCTAGTGTAAACAGAAACAGCTGACTTATTATTATTATTATTATTAATATTATTATTCTTTTGTAGTGAAAAATACTAGCTGCCTTAGCCTTCTCCACAGTACTGTAGATTATATATTTATTAAACATGTACATTTAGGTTGTTCATCAGGGGATGCGGCCGTACATTATGAGTGCCGAAACCCAGGAGGACATGCTGGGCTGGGTCAGAGCTCTCAGCCAATCAGCAAGCATGGAGGCCGATGACATCATCAACAGGTAAACCTCAAACCTCTATGTGTTTTCAATACACTATTGTTGAATCTGCAATCAATGTATTTTCCTGGTTGTTATAGGCGCTGTGCCAGTTTTCAAGACTTCACTCTGATGGGAGATAATGCTGAAACGATGGAGCTCCAGCACACCTTTCCAGAAAGAAACACCCAGAGCAAACTGACCAGAGTGCTGACAGAGCCCAATCTGGTGGATCAAGAGATGACGGGGATTAAAATGAAGACTCCAGAACTGAGGGGAAGACATGGGAGCAGACCAATGTAAATCTTTAAAAGACACCTATTATGCAGAAATCACTTTTATAAGGGGTTTAAGCACAGCAGTGTGTGAATATAAGCAGCTTCTAATGGTTAAAATAGGTTAATTATTATTTTGGTTAATCACACTTGATAAAAACAGTCTGCAGAAACGCTTTGATTGACATTCTCCCTTTGTACGTGTCGTCAGAGGAGGAAAGCCCCGCCCACTAGTGACCATCCCTCCCTCATTAACATAGGACAGAAGTCCTGCTTTTGAATCTGCCACTATGCTGACACATAGGCATTTGTAGCCCCGCCCTCTTCTGAAAAGAGCACAATCTCATTTGAATTTAAAGCGACAGGCACCAAAACGCCACAATTAGGATCAAGGCCTAAAAGGGTCAGTTTCAGAGTTGTAACACATTATTTGTAGGGTATTTTGAGCTGAAACCTCACACACACACTGTAGGTGACATTAGAGACTTATTTTACACCTTGTCAAAAGTGGCATAATAGGTCCCCTTTAAAGTGTCCTGCTTCAGTAAACTGACACAAGTGGTGTAAAGTAACAAATGACTGTGATTGAGTAGTTTTGATCCAGAATTGTACTTTAAGTACTTTAAAAAACGGGTACTTTTACTTTTACTTTACTTGAGAACAGTGCTGTATTGGTGCTTTTATTGGGCTGTATCCTGCAGTCAATACTTAGTTTTTTCTTGTTAATTCCCATCTAATCAAATCAAATGTAGAAAAAATGTGAGTAGTGTTTAGAACTTGAACAACATTTTTAGCAAAAAAAAGTACTTTTATTTGAGCATGATTTATTTATGATTTCTCTTTCCACCATGAACCCACACAAAATCTGCACACGCAGATTTTTAAGCCCATCATTCAATTTTTTATTTACTATGTAGATGTGTGTAAATATATGATTATTCAATTTTTATATTAATTTTAATAATACTATGGAATAATATGCAAATGTTTATATGATTTATGTACAATACAGTTTGTAAAGTACAATTTGTAAATAAATTACATGACATTATCATTACAAACAAGTAACATTACATTATTTACATAGTTCTAATTGGATTTGCATTGCAAATAAAAGTTAAATCCTATATAAAAGTAAAAAAGTTATAATTATTTATTTCATGTGTTTTAGTTACTATACTAAATAATAATACAATTTCACACATACACTACGGATAATTTAGCTTACCCAATTCACCTGTACCGCATGTCTTTGGACTTGTGGGGGAAACCGGAGCACCCGGAGGAAACCCACGCTAACACGGGGAGAACATGCAAACTCCACACAGAAATGCCAACTGACCCAGCCGAGGCTCGAACCAGCGACCTTCTTGCTGTGAATCGATTGTGCTACCCACTGCGCCACCGCATCGTCCTTATAAAAGTATATAGACAATAGAAATTAAACTTTTAATTTGAGTCGAATAGAAACTTTTAATTTTATTGAAGAAAAAACACGTTAAAACGTTTTAAATGATTGACACCACATTTTGTACATGCCATACAGTATACTGACCATTTTTTTTTTCATTGCTTCTTAGGCATGTGCAACTGGTGGACAAATCTAACATTCTTAAACCTCCTAAACTCTGCTTACCCGGTACCGGGTCCGTGACGTCATTTACTTCCGCATTCTTTCAATTTTAAAGGTCCGTACTGGCCCAATACCCCCATAAGTGGTTTGGTTCTCTCATCAGTTGGAATGGAATAACTTTTGCATAGTGTCACGCTCGGGTGAGGGACAGGATAGCATAGGAAGACGAGAAAATCTGTAAGATTCCAGCAGTGGAGTTTGATGAAGGTGACACCCAGGTCAGGTCTTTTCATCATGGCCAAGTGTGCAGCATCCCGAAAATGAAACACGAATTTATTAATAAACACTTACGACAAAACACGGGTACATGAAGACACTCTGGGAGGACATGGGCTGATGACAGCATGGACATGAAGACAATACACCGACGCATTGACAATACAATACCGGACAATGAAAGTAACAAACTGAGGGGTATAAATACAAGAGGGATAATGGGACAGATGATACACAGAACAAAGGAATCACATGACAAGGGAAGCACATGGAACACAACAACAGAACCCTGACACATAGATTATGATAGAGACATTTTTCTTTTTTCCTATGATTACTGACATGTGCAGGAACCACCAAAATGAGTTACAGCAACCTAAACCACACAGAACCTAAAAGGTACACTTTCAAATTTGAGTTTACAAAAAAACAACTCTATTTTTGGAGGGGTTTATTATAACTCAGACAACATATACAATTATTGTAATCACAGATAAACACAGAAATGCCAACTGACCCAGCCGAGGCTCGAACCAGCGACCTTCTTGCGGCGATTGTGCTACCCACTGCGCCACCGCGTCGCCAGTAGTTGTATAATCAAATGTAAAAAAATACTGCATAATCTTCATTTTATAAATAATTCAATAAAATGAAGAGTTACTAAAGTTATAAACGGTACAGTTTATTATGCCTGAATGCTTTACAGGCCTCAAAATCCCATGCAAATGATAAATTGTGATCCAGACTCAACATTGCGTATACTCGTGATTTGACTATTGCGAATGTGCGAATGATCACATTGCGATATCGATGCTGAAACGATATATTTATTATCAACTGGTTCAAATGGTCTCTCTTCCTCTCTCTGTCAGGGCTCCTAACTTTACTGAACATTCGGCAAGTTTGGGAACTACAAATGAGGAATCCCTGTCCTTCCTACATCCCAAAGTAACCTTCAAGCAGCCTCCATTTCCCAGAGATCAGTACGATCCACCGGCTCTCGGTATCATTTGGCCTTTGGAAAACTGTTCAAGTGCTCCAGTGTCGCCTTGTATCTACACCGAAAGAGGACACCTGACCGACAAGGTGAGAATCCACCAAACACACAAATCTGCTCCTAATAAACATACTGAAGAGTTAAATGTTAGATTAAGATTAGATTCTACTTTATTGTCATTACACACGTACAAGAACAAGGCAACAAAATGCAGTTCAGGTCTAACCAGGAGTGCAATAGCAGCAAGTGCAGGATATAGGTATAAGTTTAAAGTGCAATTATAGAAAACTATGGCTAATATTTACTGATGGATGTAATATATAGACCTATCATGATATCTGTTTTATCGTTGTACGATATATTGCACCAAAATATATTGCGATAAACGATATTATTGTCATTTTCCAACCATTTTATGCCACTCATTACATAATGCCAGAATAACAATATAATACCATCACGATGCAAGTACACTCTTCCAGAGAACACATCATATTTTATTTTAATTATAGTCATTTTAACAATATAATAATGATGCATTGGAGTCTGAATGTGAAAACACATCATAAACAAATATTAATAAATGTTAACAAAAAAAGTGTAAGGTAAAGAGTAACAGAGGCTGCGATATCTGCTGTCAGATCTATTATCAGCTGTCAGACACCCACATGAGAATATACTATAGTAACTTATAGTAAATACTATAGTGTTTTTAACCATACTGACACTGACACCTCCAATAGAGATAGAGATGTTGCTCAATCAGCTAAAATGTTGCTAGGATTGGTTTTTATGTATGGGTGATATATATTGCATCATCAGAAATGATTGAGGTCATGTCCATGTGTGGCATAAGTCCATATATTGATTATTGCGACAGGCCTAATAATATACAAGTCGTAATAACTAGAATCAGATATTTACAAATAGATGAACATACTGCGCAGGTTGCTATTAATAATCAGAGATATGCAAATAGAAATTCGCCCTCCTCATGTGAAATCTTTATTTTTACGAACACACGATTTAAACATAATAGTTTTAATAACTCATTTCTAATAACTAAATTCTTCTGTCTTTGCCATGATGACAGCACATAATATTTACTATTTAGTTATTTTATTATATTCATTGGATTTACTCTTCTTTTTTTTTAAGGTAAGGGGTTGCAAATATTTTATATGGTTGGTGGCGCAGTGGGTAGCACAATCGCCTCACAGCAAGAAGGTCGCTGGTTCGAGCCTCGGCTGGGTCAGTTGGCGTTTCTGTGTGGAGTTTGGATGTTCTTCTCGTGTTCGCGTGGGTTTCCTCTGGGTGCTCATGCGGTGTAGACATGCGGTATAGGTGAATTGTCCCTAGTGTATGTGTGTGAATGAGTGTGTGTGGATGTTTCCCAGTGATGGGTTGCAGCTGGAAGGGCATCCGCTGCGTAAAACATATGCTGGATAAGTTGGCGGTTCATTCCGTTGTGGCGACCCCAGATTAATAAAGGGACTAAGCCGAAAAGAATATGAATGAATGAAATTAGTAAGTTAGCAACTTAATTTGTTTGTTTAAATTCAGCCCATATAAATGGTTTGCAACCACTTACCTTAAAACAAATTGAGTAAATCCATTTTTTTCAGTGTATTCAACTTAAAGGGTAATTTACAGGCTTAACTGGGTTAATTAGGTTAATTAGGCAAGTCATTGGACAACAGTGGTTTCTTCTGTAGACGATCATAAGAGGCTAATAATATTGACCTTTAAAATATTTTCAAACTTAAAGAAATAAGATTTCCTCCAGCAACAATATAATTGGAGACACTGTGAAAAATTCCCTTTGCTCTGGGAAACATTTCAAAATGCATTAATGTCACAGAATAATGAATAATGTCTTCAAATGTGTTCAACTGTGCTACTGAATTTTAGCCTCTTCAGCCTGAATATCCAAGCTCTCTGTGCTTCTGCTCGGACTATCACACCACTGAACACATGACAATGTGCAAGGTAAGATAGATCCGGCCTACTGTAATAACTCTGGGTTATGCATCAGTCAGTTAGAATTTTCCATGCAGTACAACAATTTCCGACAGGACACGGATTCAGTCCTGGATGTTTTTCAAGCAATTATAAAATCATTCTCACATGTTCTCTGATATACTAGTCTCTACATTCCTACAGTAAATCCATTTGCACATATCATGTTTTACAAGGCCAGATTTTAAGATATGTCTTGAATCATGGATGCGTGGATGGAAATAAAAGCCATTTAAATCAAAATCATTAAACTGAATTAACTTTTATCATTTGGCATGACAACTGTTTTATTTAGCATTATATGATGGCAGGAGAGCCGC